>JAWNNU010002289.1:0-24460 GCA_035044585.1 Scaptomyza polygonia
GATTAAAAAATATATCTAAAGTCAGTCTCTAGCCTTTGTTTCGAGCGGATGTGTTCTTTGCAATGTTTCGTAGCTGTGTCGAGTGCAAAGCTGAAGTGACTCCGAGTCATCTTCGCTGCTTTGAAGCGGTGCAATGCGCTTCTCTTTGTCGGAGAGTGTTTCACTTGTCCTGCATTAAACTGTCTACTGACATTATTAAAACATTAACAATGTCGCCCAATCTCTTGTGGCAGTGTGATTATTGCCTTATGTGTAATGATTCGCACGTTAAAATTGATGAGCTGTGCGCGAAAATCAATAATCTAGAAAAGCTCTACAATGACTTAAACAAACAAGTAGAAACGTTGCAGTCGGACGCACCCCACTGCGGTATACTCGATACCAGTAGTAAAACAGATTAAAAGAGAGCTGATTGCAATGGTGTGTGGATACGGCAGGGGTGTATGCTGCTGCAGGGGTGTATGCTGCCTCAAAGATTGTCTGGTGCAGATGGGGATGCCAAAAAGCTATCTTCCTTCCAAATTTGGTGATTCTAGCTCAAAGTTAGAAGAATATGGTGGATGGTTGGCTGGGTGCTGGGGGCTGGTATGGGGGGGCGTGGCGTCCAAAGTTTTGCTGCAGATCTGTTTATGATGTTAATTGCTATCCTCATACCAAATTTGGTGGCTCTAGCTCAAAGTTAGTAGAATATGGTGGAAGGGGGGCTGGGGGCGGTATGGGTGGGGGGCGCCATCCACTTTTTTTTGGGTTTCTTCATCACCTATCTTGGCCCCAAATTTGGCGGCTCTAGCTAAAAAAATGTGGAAAATATAGGCGTTTTTGATTTCAAAATGCAGGGGGCTCGGGATCAGGGGGGGCGTGGCTCCAAAACTTTCATGCAGTTTTTTGGGGATTGTTATTAGCTATCTTCCTACCAAATTTGGTGACTCTAGCCTTAACGCTTTGGAAAATACACGCATTCCCGTTTTTAGTGAAGCATTGGGGCGGTTTGGGGCAGCTTGGTCAGTATGGATTGGCGTGGCATCCAAAGTTTTAATGCATTTATTTTGGGGCTATAATCACCTATTTTGGCACAAAATTTGGTGGCTCTAACTCAAAAACTGTAAAAGATATAAACATTTCTGTTTTTCAACTGCGGGGGGGCTGGGGGCGGAATGGGTGGGTGGGGCTCCAAAACTTTGATGCAGTTTTTGGGGGGTCGTAACCAGTTATCTACCTACCAAATTTTGTGACTCTAGCTCAAACACTATGGAAGATACACGCACTACCGTTTTTAGCGAAGCGTTGGGGTGGTTGAGGGCGGATAGGGCAGTATAGATGGGCGTGGCATCCAAAGTTTTTATGAATTGGGTTCGAGATCGTTACCACCTTGGTTACCATCTTGGTACCAAATTTGGAGGGTCTAGCTCAAAAACTGTAGTAGATATGGGCATTTTTAGTGTTAAACTGCGGGGGGGCTGGGGGCGGTATGGGTGGGCGTGGCTCCAAAATTTTTGATGCAGTTTTTTGAAGATTGTTAGTAGCTATTTTCTCCCCAAATTTGGTAGTTCTAGCTGTAAGGGCTTGCGAAATAGCTGGATCTATCGATTTTGCGTTATCGAGTTTATCGATTTGCCAGCCCCCTAGTTATCGTAGAACTCCAATCTTGACACTTAAATTTACTATGCCATAGATAAAGACATTTGTAAAGTTTCAAGTCTCTAGCTTGAAGGGTGTGGAAAAAAGTTGCGAACATACAGACGGACAGACGGACAGACGGACGGACGGACAGACACCATGACGGACATTGCACAAACCCAATATACTCTTTACCTTCGGTATCGAGTATAAAAACTCAATAATTCAAGTAGTGCTGGTTCTGCAATAGACTCTCTGTTAGCTACGGCTCAACAAGACGTAACTGCAATCAGGGTTATTGAACCTGCTCAATTGGTTGTCAGTGAGAGTGATGCGCTCTCTCATCAAGGTGACGATTTTGTCACAGTACAGAGCCGACGAAAGAGACGTATTAAAAACAACAATAAGCGCGTTGTTGGCATCGCTCCCGCGTTTGAAGGGCTGGAGGTGAAGCAGAGCTTGACATATTTACACATTGGTAAATTTTCAGCTGGAACGCACCCAGAGGCGGTGTTGAAGTATGTCTCCGAAAAGTTGAAGGTGCAACCTGATACGCTTAAATGTTTTAAGCTTGTTAAGAGGGATGCTAACGCTGATTTACTGCACTTTGTCAACTTTAAGCTTGGAGTTCCAGAACATCATTTATCAAATGTTTATAACAATTCCTTCTGGCCTCTTGGTGTAGATTTGTAAATAAGCCGCGGCCTCATAAAGACAATACACCGGTTAATTTGGTAAACTTGGACCACCCACGGACATCCACACCAATTCCTCAACATCATAGTTTGGTTTCATCAAAAAACCCCTAAGTTTCGGCGCTACTGGTTGTTTTGAGGTTGATGCTCACGCACTCACATTTGCATGTGCTAGACAACAACAAATACCAGTTGCGCGATTTGGGCGAGAGCATAATCCCGCTCGTGCGCTCTTGACTTTGGACAATTTTCAATTTTCGCTTCTACTGCTCTCTCGTTCGTCGCTTGGACAACAACAAAAACAGGTGATATCACTGCTTGCCCTTTGCGGCGTTCATAATGCTTCGGATGCTGTGGACTTTTTTCATCGGCACCCGCTCTTCTTCGCTGCGCTTTCATCTGTTAAGTTTTTGAGTGAGTTAAGTAGCGCTCACACTCATAACTCTTCGTTCTCATCGATGCCTTCGCTATGTGTGACTGCTGCGCTGGATTTGGCTGCTTTTGTTGCTATTAATAGAGCTGCATCTTATATTAACCTTACTTATTTGTTTATTGCTAAGCCGGTTGTGGATGAGCAGTATTCTTACATTCTTCCCTTGCTATCACCGCAATTATTTATGCGCCATACACATTATACTTCTCCCTTGCCTGCACCTGTTAACGCTCAGGGGAGTAAGTATAATTCAAGTACTAATTCTTTGCGAATATTTTTCCAAAATGTTGCTGGCATGCGAACCAAATCGCATGATGTTCGTATGGCTACCTCGGATTCTGATTTTGACGTCATAATATTGGTTGAGACTTGGCTCAATCCTAATTTCATTGACGGTAAATATTTTGATACCCAGCTCTTCCATGTCTTCCGGAAAGACAGAGACACTGTAAGTACACAGTGCTTGAGGGGTGGTGGTGTTATTGTTGCTGTTCGGCAGTATCTGCGCTGTTGCACAGTAAATCTTAGCAACAATGATCCAATTTTAGACCAGCTTGTGATCCATATTACGGGTCAGACTGAATCATTATTTATTTGTGCATCTTATGTTAGACCGAATAGCCCACTTAAATTGTATCAAGCATATGCAAATGTGGCCTCTATTCATTTTGGATTAAAGGCTTCTCAAAGACTTTGTGTTTTAGGGGATTTTAATCTTGGAAGGCTGGGTTGGGTTCCCTCATTGGATGACTCTACTATGGTCCCTTGTGATGTTCATTTACCGCACGAAATTGTTCTGCTAGATGACCTATTCAGTATGGGTTTGGTACAGATTAATAGTGTGTTCAATAAATTGCACAAAATTCTTGATTTGGTTTTTGTCTCTCTAGAAAATAAATTTTCTATAAACCTTTGTCCAGCTCCGCTTACTCCTTGTGATATGCACCATGAACCTATTCTGTTAACATTAGAGACATACAATTTTCGAGCTACTCCGCACTCTCTTAATAATATTAATTATATCTTCACACAATCTAATATTTTAAGCATTAAGAATTATATTTTGGGCATTAATTGGGATAGAATCTTATCGCAACTTGATCTTGAAGGCGCTTACGACATGTTTTTAAGTTTATTTAAGCAGAAAATGGCAAATAATTCCATTATTAAAAAATACAACCCGAGGTTACCTTGGTGTACTGCTGGTTTGAAAAAATTAAAAAACCTTCGCAATAAATTTTTTAAAAGATATGCTGTTTCCCTGAATACTTTTGATTTGGAGCGCTATAAGCTTCATAAGCGTGAATTTGAATTTCTAAATAAAATTCTTTACAATCAATACATCACTGAAGTGGAATCAGGAGTAAAGCTTAATCCTAAATCGTTTTGGTCATTTGTTAGAGCTAAAAAGGGTTGCTCAGCCATCCCGTCTTCTATGACCTTAGGTTCACATATTGCTAGTTCTAATGCCTCAATTGCTGAACTGTTTGCTCAATTCTCTAGTTCTAACTTTAAACCGCGTTGTGATTGGCATGATTCGTATATTCTTTCAAAAATACCAACTTTGTTTAATATAGGTAACTTGAAGCTCTCGAGTAATGACATAGTTACAGTTTTGTCCAATTTTAATTCTTCAATCATTCCTGATAGTGATGGAATCTCCTCGTTTATCCTTAAATGTTGTGGTAGTGAGCTCTGTGAGCCACTTAGAATTTTATTCTCTAAGTCCCTCTTGACTGGCATATTTATTAAGTCATGGAAGTCGGGATTGGTGACACCTGACTCGTCAAAATGCCTAATAAGCAATTATAGAGCCATCGCAAAACTAAGCAATGTCTCAAAATTATTTGAGCGTGTAGTTGCAAAGCGTCTAACATTTCTTTTTAAGTCTTACATTTCTTTTAACCAGCATGGTTTTATGAATGGCAGATCTACTGTGACGAATTTATCAGTTTTCAGCAATTTCTGCATTAACTCTCTTGAAAATCGATTACAGGTTGACACAATTTATACAGACTTTGCCAAAGCCTTTGACAAGATATGTCATAATGCGCTTTTGGCAAAGCTATCTCAAGCAGGTTTCCACTCATCCCTTCTGGATTGGTTTCGATCATACCTTGATTCGCGTTCTTACCGTGTGGTAGTAAATGGAAAATTTTCAAGGCCCTACATTGCACGTTCTGGTCTTCCACAAGGTAGTCTCCTTGGAACTATCTTGTTTATATTTTTTATTAATGATGTTTTCTCCTGCTTTAGGCACACCTGTCATCTTTTATATGCTGACGATCTTAAATTGTTTAAAACGATTAAATCATCAACTGACTGTGTTAACCTCCAGGAGGATTTACACAGAGTTGGCACATGGTGCCTGCAAAACCATCTTCCACTCAATGTTTCAAAATGCTTTTTTGTACGCTGTTCTAGAGCTCAAAATCCAATAATATTTTCCTATTCGTTAGGTGGCTCGCTTCTATCTAGCAGATGTGAATCGCTTGACCTTGGAGTCCTTTTTGATTCTAAATTCAGTTTTGTAAAGCATATTGATTATATTTTGCCAAAAGTATATGCAATGTTGGCTTTCGTTAGACGCAATTCGGTTCAATTTACTGATCCATTTACAAGGATATGTTTGTATTCAGCATTTGTGCGCTCTAAACTTGAATATGGCTCCTTAATCTGGAGTCCATACACTTAAATACTTATAAATAGACTTGAATGTGTGAAAAAAAAATTTTTAAAATTTGCTTTACATCCTCTTGGATTTCATGAACCGCTGCCTACCTATACTGATAGATGTTGCCTTGTGCGGCTTTCAACTTTAGAAGATAGACGTACAATAGCGGCATTGTCGTTTTTAAATGATATTATTGTTGGAAGGATTGATTGTCCTGTTTTACTTTCCTTAATAATGTTTTTCACCCCGAGGTGTCTCAGGGTTGCAAATACATTTTTTATAAGAATCCACCGTACCAACTATGGTCCAGGACTTTAATTATTTATAATTCGCTGCCAGTCGAGTTGCGCTTCGATTTTATTTCAATTATACATCAATTAAGCATCTTCTAAAGCAGTATTTTTTAAGATGGTGTTTGTATTTCTTATGGTGTGTTGTTTAGTGTTAAGTAGTTATAAGTTAATATACCAGTACGGAGAACTATGTTGCTCTTTGGTAGGTTGAAATAAATAAATAAATAAACACATCCATCTTTTTGACCAAACTTTGAGCATTAATTTGGCAAATGTTAAGCCCATTGTGTTGCTTAGCTAAAACTCTAAGCATTACATTACGGTTCGCCATTGGATCAATCATATTATCCAACATATCTGATGAGACCTATTTTTAGAAACGCACCAAACAAACTTAAAGCTAATACCCAACGCACTATAATTGAAATGTTTACAAATAATAGTTTTTTGGATACAAAAATAAATAAAAATGCAGACTCTTGCATGTTTATTGGGAACGAAATAAGTTCCCACAGATGAAGAGGCCTGGTTTGAAGAGCCATTGTTGCCCGCCTCTCCGATATTGGAAAGAGATAAAAGCTTCATGCTCTTAATGCAAATGCATTCGCAGCCTCCGCCTTGCCTGACATACACCTGAGCAGAGCGCGTAAAGACCGCTGAGAAAGCTTTATGCTTTTTAAGCTTAAGCGCCTCTTTAAAAATGTTGTAATTGAGCTTTGACAGCGGTTCATTGATGTAGAAGGGCGCTTGAGAGTTGAGACCCAAGAGATTTAGACTCAGTGGCATCTTAGAGCTTCGTCGGTATAATCCTGCGGCGTGTAGTATTGCATTTTTGTCTCGCAAGCTGATAAACTTAACGATCACAATTGGGTCTAAAACGGTATGTGTCGGGCCGCGTGGTTTTATTCTGAACACCTCACTTATTCTCGGCGGCGGGGAAGTGAGTTCGAGTGAGAAAAATAAATTGTTATTAATAGTTTTTAAGTTTTCGTCATCACTCATTGGGATACCATGAATGCGAACATCATTTGCGATGCTGGCATTCTCCTCTGCCATATGCTGTGCTCTCAGTTTTGCCTCGAGATCAGACACCCTTTCCCGCAGTGCCTGAATGTTTTCGGCCTCAAGATGCTGGACTCTCTTGGCAAGTAGCTCAAGCTCACCTGCCATACCGTTGAGCTTGGTGTCGAGCTCCTTCAGAATTCTCCCTTCAGCTTCACGAATGTTTGTGCTAATGAGCTTCGCCTGTTCAGTGAACCGCGCGTCGATCAGCTCTACCAGCAATGGAGATAGTGCATCCGAGGTGCGGTCAGCGCGATCAGCAGTCATCTCGCTTCGCACACGTTTCGCAGCTGCTTTCGACATTTCGTTTTCGTTATCTCTCACTCGCGATTATGCTATTTGCTTATGCAGTTATGATTATGGTTATGAGTTTTTCTTCATTTTGTGTTTCGAGTGTTTCGGCTTATAGCTTAAGAGAGTAACTCTCACAGATTGTTATTGTTGTTTTGTTGTTAGCTTCCGCATAGTTTGCTTACATTCGCTGCCAAAGTTCTTGCTCTTTAGTTTTTTGTTATTGTAATTTATGTTTCCCGCGTCAAGTCGGGAGCAAAGTTAATTTGATTGTTATTCGTTAATTGTGTATTAATTTAACACAACATTTAACAGATAATATGCCAATGCGTAGATCACAACTAAATGTTCCCTTCTGTTTTTTAAAAAATTACTTTTGGCACAAAAAACGAGAAAAAAACACGGAACGCAAAGTAAAAGCGTCTGCTTGAGCTGAACTCTCAATCACTTCAACCCAAGACTTTGTGGTGTCTTCATTATTTTCCCACTGAATTAGGTGAATATTCTAATACTGCCGCTCAATACTTTAAATGTTCTTTGAATTAAAGACCTCCAGCATTGGTACGATACTCTTTTTGCTTACTCGCAAAATATTTTTGGAAGAAAACAAATCAACATTGCTTGTACCTGAAAATTTTCCGGCAACCTAGGTATAAGGAAAAATATTTCGTTAATACATAAATACTTGTACTACTTTTACTTGTACTTGCTATCAAATAATAAAGATAAACGTTACGATGCGTTACATCAAAAAACTTAAAAAATTGAGTTACGTAATATTTGAACGCTCCCTATGATTGGTATATATTGGTGTAGCGGCAGAGAATAACTGTTAAATAGAAATTTTAGAGTTTTGCCTCAATCTGCTTGTTACAGTCCAAGTTGGAAGGGTAGTATAAACTTAATATGAACTTTGTGCAATTGAATAGCAAAGCTTGAGATTCTTTAATATAATTTTAACTCTACAAGTTTGTTTATATTCTAGCATAAAAATCATATATTAAAGTTTTCATTGACAATCATTGAATGTTGGTTCAAGGGGTATTTTTATACTCGATACCGAAGGTATTGAGTATATTGGGTTTGTGCAATGTCCGTCATGGTGTCTGTCCGTCTGTCCGTCTGTATGAACGCAACTTTTTTCCACACCCTTCAAGCTAGAGACCTGAAACTTTGCAAATGTCTTTATCTATGGCATAGTAAATTAAAGTGTTAAGATTGGAGTTCTACGAAAAATCGATAAACTCGATAACGCAAAATCGATAGATCCAGCTATTTCGCAAGCCCTTACAGCTAAAACTACCAAATTTAGGGATAAAATAGCTACTATCAATCCCAAAAAACTGCATCAAAAATTTTGGAGCCACGCCCACCCATTCCGCCCCCAGCCCCCACTTAGTTTAACAATAAAAATTACCATATCTTCTACAGTTTTTGAACTAGAGCCATCAAATTTGGTGCCAAGATAATCAAATTCATAAAATTTTTGGATGCCATGCCCATCTATACTGCCCTATCCGCCTTTAACCACCCCAACGCTTCGCTAAATACGGTAGTGAGTGTATCTTCGATAGTGTTTGCGCTAGAGTCACCAAATTTGGTAGGTAGATAACTGATAACGACCCTCCAAAAACTGCATCAAAGTTTTGGAGCCCTAACTACCCGTTCCGCCCCCAGCCCCCCGCACATTAAAAAAAGAAATGCTTATTTCTTTTACAGTTTTTTAGTTACAGCCACAAAATTTTGTGCCAAATTAGGTGATTATAGCCCCCAAAAATATGCATAAAAACTTTGGATGCCACGCCAATCCATACAGCCCAAGCCGCCCCAAACCGCCCCAATGCTTCACTAAAAACGGGAACGCGTGTTTTTTCCAAAGCGTTAAAGCTAGAGTCACCAAATTTATTAGGAAGATAGCTATTAACGATCCCCAAAAAACAGCATCAAAGTTTTAGAGCTTCGCCCCCCCGTTCCGAGCCCCCTGCATTTTGAAATCAAAAACGCCTATATTTTCCAAATTTTTTGAGCTAGAGCCGCCAAATTTGGTCCCACGATAGGTGATGAAGAAACCCAAAAAATGTGGATGGCGCCACCCACCCATACCGCCCCCAGCCCCCCTTCCCCCATATTTTACTAACTTTGAGCTAGAGTCACCAAATTTGGTATGAGGATAACAATTAACATCATAAATAGATCTGCAGCAAGACTTTGGACGTCACGCCCCCCCATACCAGCCCCCAGCCCACCCTTCACCATATTCTACTAACTTTGAGCTAGAGTCACCAAATTTGGTATGAGGATAGCAATTATCATCATAAATAGATCTGCAGCAAAAGTTTGGATGCCACGCCCCCCCTTACCAACCCCAGCCCCCCTTTCCCCAAATTTTACTATTTTTGAGCTATATTCACCATATATGGTATAAGGATAGCAATTGACATCATACACAGATCTTCAGCTAAAATTTTGATGCCACGCCCCCTCCCCTCCACACCATACCACCCCCAGCCTACCATCCACCATATTCTTTTAACTTTGAGCTAGAGTCACCAAATTTGGAAGGAAGACAGCTTTTTGGCATCCCCATCTGCACCAGACAATCTTTAAAGCAGCGTACACCCCTGCCGTATCCAACCACCATTGCAATCAGCTCTCTTTTAATCTGTTTTACTACTGGTATCGAGTATACCGCAGTCGGGTGTGTCCGAATGCAACGTTTCTACTTGTTTCTTTGTGCAGTTTGTGCGTCTCAGCTACGACAAGCCAGCACGTTGTTGTTTTGTTCAGTTTCCCTTTGCGTTCAGCGGCCCGTCGATTAAAGGAGAGGCGGCGGGTCAGCGGACAGCAAGAACAGTAAAATGTTTGTGCTTTTTATATACTTATATAAAGAGTATATTAAGTTTGTGCAATGTCCGTCATGGTGTCTGTCCGTCCGTATGTTCGCAACTTTTTTCCACACTCTTTAAGTTAGATACTTCAAACTTTGCAAATCTCTTTATCTATGGCAAAGTAAATTAAAGTGTCAAAAGCTCTACGATAACTAGGGGGCTGGCAAGTCGATAAACTCGATAACGCAAAATCGATTGATCCAGCTATTTCGCAAGCCCTTACAGCTAGAACTAACAAATTTGGGGAGAAAATAGCAACTAACAATCCCCAAAAAACTGCATCAAAGTTTTGGAGCCACGCATCCCCCGTTCCCAAGCCCCCTGCATTTTGAAATCAAAAACGCCTATATTTTCCACATTTTTTGAGCTAGAGCCGCCAAATTTGTTGCCAAGATTGGTAATGAAGAAACCCAAAAAAATTTGGATGGCGCCCCCCACCCATACCGCCCCCATACACCCTTTTACCATATTCTAATAACTTTGAGCTAGAGTCACCAAATTCGGTTTGAGGATAGCTATTGACATGATACATAGATCTGCAGCAAAAATTTTGACGCCACGCCCCCATACCGCCCCAGCCCCTACCTTTAACAAACTTTGAGCTAGAGTCACCAAATTTGGAAGAAAGATAGCTTTTTGGTACCTCTTTGAGGCAGCGTACACCCCTGCCGTATCCACACACTATTGCAATCAGCTCTCTTTTAATCTTTTTTACTACTGGTATCGAGTATACCTCAGTCTGGTGCCTCCGACTGCAACGTTTCTACTTGTTTGACTTGGTTTTTTGCGTTAGATTTGTAAGAACCAAAGGAAAATCATTTTTATAAAAATGGCTTGTTACCGCCCCTTGTTTTCAACATATCAGGCCCAAATCTGGGAGTTATGCTTGTTTCTATAATACTACAAGTTTTTTAAAAAATTATCGAGATCGACCTATACTATATAACTTTTACAAGAGATTTGCATAAGCAACTAGTTAATTTAAGGACATGTTAAAAATTAATAAATGTCAGTTTTTTTTGGCAAAATGCCCCATAGTGCAGCAGCAATCAACAACGGTAAAAGCTGGTGCGTGTTCATAAAAGAAGCAACTGCGCTTTATTTCTCATGTCGTCTCAACTTTGGATTATACTGATTAATGCAACCCAACTTAGAAGGGTTGTATAAACTCAATATGAACATTGTCCAATTAAATAGCAAAACATGATTACTTCAATATTATGTATGTGTAATATGTTTGTTTATATTTTGGCAATGAGTAATTAAAATATATTATCTATATATTAAGTTATATATTTGAGTTTTTTTATTGACTATTATTAAATATTTGTGCAAGGGGTATTTTTAATTTGTACATTTTGTGGGTCTCAGCTGCGACAAGCCAGCACGTGTTATTGTGGGTCTATGGCTGTTTTTGACTATTAGATACAAGCAAAATAACATCATCTACGAAATACAGTGCAACGGAAAAGAAGGAGAAGAGTGCAATAGAGTTTACATTGGAACAACAAAAAGATCACACGCTACACGAATAACAGAACATAAAGGGGACGCAAAGAACAGAAAGACCACGACGGCACTAGCGCAACATTTGAGTGAAAATGACCACTCAGCTGATTTTGATGCGGTCAAAAATCTTGACGTAGAGAGGAGAGAGAGAACGAAACTAACGCTGGAGAGCTTGCGCATACAGCAAAGACCCACTTTATCACAAATAAGACATTGACCAGACCATGATGGAATAACATAAAGTGGTCCATTCCGTAATTTACAGTCCCTTATTTTGTGTACATAGCACTGTTAGTGTAAATGTAACGCGGATAGCGTCTGTTGATTAACCCTAAGTAGCCCCTCTTGATAAAACAAACAAAACTTAATATTTTATAGTCTTATTTTAATTAATTTTGAATTTGCAATTAACGTCTTCAGGGTCAAACTCTTCATTATTATTTTCGTTGACTTCAATAGTATGACTAGTATTTAAAGTACTTGTGTTTAAATCCACGCAACAAATGTTGGGCCACTTATGTTCTTGTTGAATTTCCCAGAGCTTTAAAGTTAACTTTATAATTGTTTCAACCTTAATTTACTTTCAGCACTTCACATAATTTTAAATTTTACTTTAAACTTAATTATTTTCATTATGATTATTTTAATTAATTTTATTCTCATGTCAGCTGTTCATAGCTGACAATAAATAAATAAATAAATAAATAAATTGAGCCAGACAACAATTCAGTATTCTTAGCTGCATCAAGTTGTATAATAATTAATAACTTACAATAACTTAAATAAGAAGACAAACACAAAACACACAACATAGCTACCAACAATTACGGACAAAAATGAGTCTGCTGAAACATATAAAAACATAAACATATATCGGCACGTTAGGGTTAACAAATTTTACAGCAAAAATTCGTCCGCACCCAACCTTCTCGTTCAACAAGCAGTGAAGCACTGAAAATACTGGACAAGCGAGAGAGCGACTCTGTAAGGAATGGACCAAGGCAAGGTATACTTAACTAGGTAGCCGCACTATTGCTATCACCCTCTTTTTATTCCCTTATTCGTCAGTCTCGTTGCGAGCTTTGTTAGCGACGCACCTCCGCGGACAAATTTTTGCCGATCGTTGCCTTATTCGGCAGTCTCGTTGCGAGCATTATAAGCGACGCACTTTCGCGGACGATTTTTTCTGCATGCATACATATGTATGTACATACATATCATACATACTTACACATTTCAGTGTGTTGACGCATTCTTTACTCTCTCGCTCTCGCTCTCTTTCGTACTCATTTTTCGTACTTACGTTTTAGGCAATAAAGAGAGAGAGTAATGCTACCTAGATAAGTATACCTTGGAATGGACCACCTCATGATACAATTAATATGGTAGTGTCATGCGAGCAACGCTCTCTTTTTTCTGGTACCAATCGACAGTCGCAAAGTGCTTGTCGTTGTGGTAAGACGTCCGTGCGGACGAATTTCGTTCTGTTTGGTATTTCTGTTCATGTGTGTTTACATTGCCAAACGAAGTAAAACAATTTTATTTTAAGATAAGAATACACTTTCGTATCAAAAACCTTAATACTAAATTAAAATTACAAAAACAAAAACAAAACATAATTAAAAATAAAAAAATATTAAAAATACTACCTTAACATAATAATAATAAATGTTTTTTATTTGAATATGAATATTTGTTTTTATTTAAATGTCACAACAAAGCAACCAAAATGTATCGGCCGTATACATACAACCAAAACACTTTTTATACCTAACTCTGTCGCACTAACAAAACAACCCCTCAAAAGAGCCAAGAGAGTAAAATAAAGAGAGCAACTTGACTGTCTCCCTCGCACTCACATGTTCAAATCAGTTGGTACTGGCTTGCTCGCATGACACTACCATATTAATTGTATCATGGTTATTTCATTATGGACCAGACCATGATACAATTAATATGGTAGTGTCATGCGAGCAACCAAGTACCAACTGATTTGAACATGTGAGTGCGAGGGAGACAGCCAAGTTGCTCTCTTTATTTTACTCTCTTGACTCTTTTAAGGGGTTGTTTTGTTAGTGCGACAGAGTTAGGTATAAAAAGTGTTTTGGTTGTTTGTATACGGCCGATACATTTTGGTTGCTTTGTTGTGACATTTAAATTAAAATAAATATTCATATTCAAATAAAAAACATTTATTATTATTATTTTAAAGTAGTATTTTTAATAATTTTTTATTTTTAATTATGTTTTGTTTTAGTTTTTGTATTTTTAATTTAGTATTAAGGTTTTTGATACGAAAATGTATTCTTATCTTAAAATAAAATTTTTTACTTCGTTGGGCAATGTAAACGGCACAATTAAAAATCTAAACTAAAAAAACACATGAACAAACATAACAAACAGAACAAAATTCGTCCACACGGACGTCTTACCACAACGACAAGCACTTTGCGACTGTCGATTGGTACCAGAAAAACGAGAGCGTTGCTCGCATGACACTACCATAATAATTGTATCATGGACCAGACCAAGGCATACTTAAGTTAAGTATGCCTTGGACCAGACCATGATACAATTAAGTAGGTAGTGTCATCCGAGAGAGCCAGTACCAACTGATATGAGCACGTGAGTGCGAGGGAGACAGTCAAGTTGCTCTCTTTATTTTACTCTCTTGAGTCTGTTAAGGGGTTGTTTTGTTAGTGCGACAGAGTTAGGTATAAAAAGTGTTTTGGTTGTATGCAGCCTATGCAATTTTGTAGTTTCGTAAAAATATTTAACTAAATAAATTTTTGAGTGAAAAGCTTTCGATTATATTAATTAAATAGTTTTTAATAACAAAAATTAAAATTTATATTAACATTTAATTATTATAAAGCAACATTAAACTAAAAAGTGTATTAAAATTAAAAATATAAAAAAGATATCTAATTAAAGCAAAATTTTTAATAATTTGCGATGCCCCATAAGATTTTGTTTCTGTTTTTAAAAATCTAATCTAAAAAAACACATGAACAAACATAACAAACAGAACGAAATTCGTCCGCACGGACGTCTTACCACAACGACAAGCACTTTGCGACTGTCGATTGGTACCAAAATTATGAGAGCTCTCTCTCGCATGACACGTGCTAGGCGTAAAGCTTTTGCATGTTCCAAAATGCATTGCGAAGAGAACTTTGTGGGAGCAGTCTCTGGGCTGTAGCCTTATTGAGAGCTCAAAAATTTATTTTATTTATTTTAAAATATGCATATTTTTTAGTATTAAGAGCTTGAACAAAAGAATGGCCGTTCAACAACAAAAATAAAGAATAATGTCCAATTCAAAACTAATAAAAATAAAATTATAAACACTTCATTTCTTGACATAACTAAGAAAACTTTTTGCCCCATGTGCGGGTTAAATGACGCACTTTGTAGCCGTTTCACTCACACTCACTAGTTAACGCTCTTTCACTCGCACTTATATCAAGGGACTATGATTTTGCCGAGTGGACTACCTTGTGTAATTGTATCATGCATGATACAATTAATATGGTAGTGTCATGCGAGCAACCAAGTACCAACTGATTTGAACATGTGAGTGCGAGGGAGACAGTCAAGTTGCTCTCTTTATTTTACTCTCTTGACTTTTTTAAGGGGTTGTTTTGTTAGTGCGACAGAGTTAGGTATAACAAGTAGAAACGTTGCAGTCGGACGCACCCCACTGCGGTATACTCGATACCATGGTTGAATTATACATGGTTAAGTCGTGAGAGCATGCTCGCTCAATTTTTAGGAGCCTGTTGTTAGTCGCAAAGCAGCTGTCAACGTGATAAGTTGTGAGTGCGGACGAATTTTTCGTGGAGTTTTAAGGTTATGTTACTTTTTTAGAACTATGTTTATATGTTTTATACGTTTATACTTGTTTCATGTCATTTTATTTCATTTACATAATCAGTTTAAATTGTTGTTTACACATGTAGCCAAAAACACAGAACGCTCTGAAATTAGAACCTCTGTTGAAAAATGTAAACAAAATCACACATCGTTCTATCTCTTTTTTGCTCACTAAAACAAGACGATGAAGCAATATCGAAACAGCAATTATGCTATCTCTCTTGCACTCGCATGGTCTTATCAACAGGCTCCTTCTGCCGCGCATGACTTAACCTTGTATAATTCAACCATGCTCGATACCAGTAGTAAAACAGATTAAAAGAGAGCTGATTGCAATGGTGTGTGGATACGGCAGGGGTGTATGCTGCTGCAGGGGTGTATGCTGCCTCAAAGATTGTCTGGTGCAGATGGGGATGCCAAAAAGCTATCTTCCTTCCAAATTTGGTGATTCTAGCTCAAAGTTAGAAGAATATGGTGGATGGTTGGCTGGGGGTGGTATGATGGGGGGGGGGGGGGGGGGCTTGGCATCAAAATTTTAGCTGAAGATCTATTTATGATGTCAATAGCTATTCTCAAACCGAATTTGGTGACTCTAGCTCAAAGTTAGTAGAATTTGGTAGAAGTGGGGCTCGGTGCTGGGGGCTGGTATGGGGGGGCGTGGCGTCCAAAGTTTTGCTGCAGATCTGTTTATGATGTTAATTGCTATCCTCATACCAAATTTGGTGGCTCTAGCTCAAAGTTAGTAGAATATGGTGGAAGGGGGGCTGGGGGCGGTATGGGTGGGGGGCGCCATCCACTTTTTTTGGGTTTCTTCATCACCTATCTTGGCCCCAAATTTGGCGGCTCTAGCTAAAAAAATGTGGAAAATATAGGCGTTTTTGATTTCAAAATGCAGGGGGCTCGGGATCAGGGGGGGCGTGGCTCCAAAACTTTCATGCAGTTTTTTGGGGATTGTTATTAGCTATCTTCCTACCAAATTTGGTGACTCTAGCCTTAACGCTTTGGAAAATACACGCATTCCCGTTTTTAGTGAAGCATTGGGGCGGTTTGGGGCAGCTTGGTCAGTATGGATTGGCGTGGCATCCAAAGTTTTAATGCATTTATTTTGGGGCTATAATCACCTATTTTGGCACAAAATTTGGTGGCTCTAACTCAAAAACTGTAAAAGATATAAACATTTCTGTTTTTCAACTGCGGGGGGGCTGGGGGCGGAATGGGTGGGTGGGGCTCCAAAACTTTGATGCAGTTTTTGGGGGGTCGTAACCAATTATCTACCTACCAAATTTTGTGACTCTAGCTCAAACACTATGGAAGATACACGCACTACCGTTTTTAGCGAAGCGTTGGGGTGGTTGAGGGCGGATAGGGCAGTATAGATGGGCGTGGCATCCAAAGTTTTTATGAATTGGGTTCGAGATCGTTACCACCTATCTTGGTACCAAATTTGGAGGGTCTAGCTCAAAAACTGTAGTAGATATGGGCATTTTTAGTGTTAAACTGCGGGGGGGCTGGGGGCGGTATGGGTGGGCGTGGCTCCAAAATTTTGATGCAGTTTTTTGAAGATTGTTAGTAGCTATTTTCTCCCCAAATTTGGTAGTTCTAGCTGTAAGGGCTTGCGAAATAGCTGGATCTATCGATTTTGCGTTATCGAGTTTATCGATTTGCCAGCCCCCTAGTTATCGTAGAACTCCAATCTTGACACTTCAATTTACTATGCCATAGATAAAGACATTTGTAAAGTTTCAAGTCTCTAGCTTGAAGGGTGTGGAAAAAAGTTGCGAACATACAGACGGACAGACGGACGGACGGACAGACACATTGACGGACATTGCACAAACCCAATATACTCTTTACCTTCGGTATCGAGTATAAAAAGTGTTTTGGTTGCATGTATACGGCCGATACATTTTGGTTCCTTTGTTGTGACATTTAAATTAAAATAAATATTCATATTCAAATAAAAAACATTTATTATTATTATTTTAAAGTAGTATTTTAAATAGTTTTTTATTTTTAATTATGTTTTGTTTTTGTATTTTAAATTTAGTATTAAGGTTTTTGATACGAAAATGTATTCTTATCTTATAATAAAATTTTTTACTTCGTTGGGCAATGTAAACACACATGAACAGAGCTAACAAACAGAACAAAATTCCGCACGGACGTCTTACCACAACGACAAGCACTTTGCGACTGTCGATTGGTACCAGAAAAAGGAGAGCGTTGCTCGCATGACACTACCATAATAATTGTATCATGGACCAGACAAATTATATTTACGCGGCTGCAATAAGCAAAAGGAACCGCAGCAGACAACATCATAAACAGCTGACGAAAATGTTTTTAAATTACATTGAAACTACTGGCTTGAACAACCCAATAACAGCAACAACACAGACTATTTATGTATTTAAGTGATTTGGGATCCAAAATGAGTGCGTGTGTATTCACAAAAAATAAACCAGTGCAAAACAGTCGTAACTAATATACAAAATATAATAAAATGCCTCCTAAACAGAGCCTATTTTTAACAAAATATTTTGAAAGTAAAAAGAAATGAGTGTGTGTAGAAAATACTTTTATATTATTTATATATCATAAGTCTGAAATTTATGAGGAGAGAAAACAAACAATTCTTGGAACTTATGGAAACTGCATTCAATATTCAACCTGCATTGATATGGTTTTCAGCAGACATTTAAAAATATATTTTACTCATTTTAATTTCATTGTTTTGACATTACGTCTATTTTGTTTGATTAATTTGAAATGGAACGTATTCTACGTAAAATCATAGCGGCCGTGTTAGAGACACAGCCCGTAGGTCAAGCCGAAAGCACAGACCGTCGATTTTATGTTGTGCTCTCGCTACCGCTCTCACTTTGCTTTACTACGTAGCATAGCCGATCGAAAATAAGTGAATGCTCTGCTCTGCTCTGTAGTTTGTTCGCGTTGTAATCTGTAGCCGAAGCAATAGCAAAATAAAGAAAAGTTTAACTATGCTACTCCGGAGCAGTAGACGAAAAACGATAGCGAGATGAGAGTAAGCACATGAAAAATTTTTTATATGCTACTTCTATTTTGTGTGTGCATTTGCAAATGACAAATGCACTTCGGAATACACTTTCAGATTTTATGTGCATCTTTGCAAAACTTTATAAAAGATGAGTTGCCAATATAGATGATTTTTGTCATCGAACTAAAAACATATACATAACAGTATTTATGACCACTAATTGAAAACTGAAATTTGACTGTAAGTTTACAACTAAGTAAGCTACACTTTGTATTGACCTAATTATTAAGTAACTTTACATAAACAATGCTGATGCGCCACAATATAGTTCAGCGCTCTGCGCTATAAACGTCTTGTTGCAATATGCTGACACTGCTTATTTGCAGTGCTGCGCTGAGCGACGTGGAATGTGATCGAGTGAACTTTTATCAACACACACACGTCGCTGGACATCTGCAAGCTACGTGGGAAGCTGAAACTAATTAATACAATTATGCATATGCAAATTATGCCACAAAGTCATAGTCGGCAAGCCGACTCAACATTCCACGTCGCTCAGCGCAGCACTGCAAATAAGCAGTGTCAGCATATTGCAAGAAGACGTTTATAGCGCAGAGCGCTGAACTATATTGTGGCGCATCAGCCTTGTTTATGTAAAGCTACCTAATAATTAGGTCAATACAAAGTGTAGCTTGCTTAGTTGTTAACTACCCCCCCCCCCCCCCCCCCCTCAGAACGAAACACGTCCTCGGGTGTGATAATGCTACCGATCATCTGCTGTATCTTTGCGGAGGCTCGTCTTTTCCTTAGTAACAAAAAAACGGTAAGCGAACCAATGAAACCAGCATTCAACACCACGCCAACCGCAAACCAGAGTTTAGGAGATCCCGCAGCGTTAAGTTCATCTTTGAATTCTTTGATGGAGCGCAAGTTGTAGCTACTCATCCGATGTAGCAAGGGTATGCTTATTACCGGGTCGTGGCCGATGATGTTTAGTAGCGGTGACCGCACAATACCAGGCTGCTTAACTAACGCCTTTCGCATGTTTGTGAACTCGGTGCCGTTTATGGTGGCCGATTGTTCCAAAGTTATTAGATGTATCCCTGCGACAACGACTTCCGCGCCATCATCAGTACGAACACGGGCTGTGGCCTCGTTGATGATGATCACGCCGTCATCTACCAAGGTTATCTCCTTCAGGTGACTGGGTTGGGTGTGACAATGAGCGGTGTTGCCCGCGTGGAGTGAACGAGCACAGGTTTCGCGTCGAGCCCTTTCGCAAAAGGTGTTATGCGTGGTTTCTGCACAGTTGGTTACCGCAAAGGTGTCCTCGTCACATTCTGCTAGAGTATCCTCGTCGAGCCGCAAGATGATTTGTTGATGTGATACGGGGTAGACATTGACCTTCTTACATCTGAATTTAACTTTAGGATAAGCAATTAGTATGTGGATAATATTTTCGGACTGAAGTATTTTAATTCTAGAGGCTTCTACTAGGCTAACTATGGAAATATCTTGTTCAACTAGTGATTTCAGATCGGCATGATCAAGTATCGTGGGATTTACTATATTGGATTTGGCCAAAGTAATGGTAAGGATTAAATTTTGTATCTCTGTACTTAACATTCTGTTTCTTGCCAAGAGAGCCTCAAATAAATTCGGGGTGTCAACCAAGTCACTTTTTCGCGCTTTAATAATTTTATTAATCGTGTCGGTCAGTTGGTTTATTTGTTTTTGAGTTTCTGAATTTATAGTGATTTGCCTAGAGTTAGATTCCACTAGCTGAGCCTCAGTGAGTCTGATTTTCAGAAAGTCTGCGGCATCAGGCGTGCCAGCAACCACTTTCAAGGCTGTCCCTAAAAAGTCTAAACTTCTTGCAAACCTATGGTGTACTCTGAGAACGGACAATAGTGTTTTCAAGTGGTCAGTGTCGACATCTAGCAATTTGCGCATGTGTAACTGCGGAAAAGAATCGGACAACTTTTCTGCTTCGTCTATCATACTAGCGAATTCAGACAGGTTGCTTAAATGCCTAAGGCAATCTCTTTGTTCAAACACCAATACTTCACCGTCTATTACCGGGATATAGTTGGCGTGAGAAAAGTCGGTGATCCGAGCATTAGCCACTGCTAAGGTGATAAGCAGCGCGAGTGCGAACCTGAAATTCATAAATGGTATGAGATAGGTTTTTTTTGTTTTTGTTAAAATGACTCACTAGCTAATTTTCAAGAGGGGATCTATTTGAGGTTGTCCATGTGGACCACCCTCCCTTTTATGAGAACAGCCGTTCCAAGGTCTGCTTCTACTTTTTGTTCCGTGCACAACGGTGTTAGCTTGTTGCCTAACCTTCTGTTGTTTTTTTGGTAAACTTTTTCTCCTACCTCAAATGTACGGTTCTGTCTGGATTGGTTGCATCTCTTGATGTTGTCTTGCTGGGCTTTCACTAATCTATTTTTGATGTCAACGCGACTTTCATTGGAGCCTGCGTGTACGATGTTAATTGGTTTTTCTTGGGTGACTGAGTGCATGGTTTTGTTGTACTCTACTGTCGCCCTCAAGATTAGCTCTGTTGTGTCTGTGATTTTTTCATCAAGTTTCAGGCATCTAGCAATCTCTGCTAAGGTGCTGTGAAACCGCTCTACTTGGCCATTTGATGAGCTATGAAGCGGAGGCGCATTCACAACGTGAATGTTATAGCTGTTTTTGAGCATAGAGGTTATGGTTTCCGAGTTGAAAGCGGCCTCATTGTCGCAATATATTGTCTTAATATTGGGAAACATGTTCACAAGCTGTAGTAAGGGGCTTGTGATGTCAACAATTGTTCTGGACAGTACTGGTTGTACGACTGCAAATTTAGAGAACTTGTCAACACATGTAAGGAATTGTTTTTTATCGGTCGAGAATATATCTATGTGCAACATTTCGCCGGTGTAATTTGGAATGGGCGTTTCCCCGAGTTGTCGCTTTTTCGGGTCCCTGTCATATTTAGCTATGGTGCATACTCTACACTTTGCAACCACTTCTTTGGCTAAGTTGCTCATTTTGGGAAAATAATAGTCACGAAGGACTTGCTTAACATTTTCCTGCGCTGCTCTGTGCGCGCGATTGTGCTCAGCAGTGATGATTTCCAACTGCTCATTTATGTCTGTTATGTCCTGCACGTAGTTTTTACAGTGGCGAAATTGTGTGGCCGGAAAGTGGGCAATGAGTTCGTGTTGGAAGCTTGCCAATGTGGGCAGGTCGCAGTGTATGGCATTTACGACTTCCGTTTTTACGACTTCTTTAAGAATGTTTAAAATGCAGCGCTTGTCAGTGAAATTGTTCAAGTGGCGTGTTTTGCTGCGAAACAGCAGAAGGTTCCGCTTTAGCGGAAAACGTGCTTCTTCAAGCATAATTTGGTTTCTAAAGCAATTTAGAGGCTTGTCTGTAGTTTCGACCGTGTAGGTCAGTGAAAGTTCGCTGTGAACGGTTGCAGCGTCCGAATGATTCTCATCTTGAAGAGCATTAATGTTCTGCCTGGAAAGGGCATCGGCAACCAAATTTTCTTTGCCTGGTTTATAAAAGACTTTAGCATTGTGCTGATCAATATAAACTTTCCATCTTTTAATTTTTGCGTTAGTGTTTTTGTCAGCTACCGCGAAAGTAAGGGGCTGGTGGTCCGTGAATATGTTAATTTCCCTAGAACCGTACAAGAAATTTTGTAATTTGCCCAGGGCCCAGACAATAGCCAGCAATTCTCTTTCATTGGTGGCATAGTTCATCTCCGCGTGTTTTAAAGTACGGGACATCATCGTGATTGGTCTGCCCTCTTGGAACAGTACCGCCCCAATGCCACTAGCTGAAGCATCGGTGGTCAGGTCGAAGTCTGGGTACACGAGTATGACCTCTTCAGAGGCCAAAATGTTGCGCAGTCGTTCAAACGCATTGCTTTGTGTTTCGTTGAATTCGACAGGAATTTTTTTTGACATATGTCTGCTCACGGAGCCGTTTTCCCCCTTGAGTATGTCTGTTATTGGGCGCGCTATAGCGGCAAAGTCTTTGATGAAGACCCTGTAATAGCTTGCTAACCCTAGAAACGCCCTGACGCCGTACACGTTTTTGGGTTCAGCGTATTCTTGAATGGCTTTGACCTTTTGGGGATCGGATTTAGCTCCGTCCTTGGTTACTATGAAACCGAGGCATTCTAGGCTTTCTTTAAAAAACCTAGTTTTTTCCTGGCTCACTCTCATGTTAGCATCGATTAAACACTTCAGCACCGTATCAATGTGGCGAACGTGTTCTGCCTCAGTTTTCGAAAATATTATGACGTCATCAATGTAGACGTAGCATATCTTCCCTATCTGGTCCCTTAGAACATCATCTAATGCTCTTCGGAAAATGCTACTTGCATTTTTTAAACCAAACGGGAGCCGGCAAAATTCGTATTTGCCACTGCTCACTGAGAACGATGTCTTTTCGCGGTCATGTTCCGCAAGGTAAATCTGGTGGTACCCTGACTTTAGGTCGAGGGTAGTGAAAAATTTTGCCTTCCCTAGGTTCGCTAGAATCATAGGAATACTGGGCATTGGGTACCGGTCTGGGATGGTTTTTTCATTTAGTTTCCTAAAATCAATGACCAACCTCTTGTTTTGGTTACCATAGGCGTCTTTGCCTTTTTGTCTACAACCCATGTTGGGCTATTGTAGGGTGACCTTGATGGCCTAGTGATGCCGTCTTTCAACATTTGCTTGATTTCATTGTTAACAAAATCGGAAACGCCCATAAGATGTGGGTAGGCTCTGGAGTATACCGGTTCTTTGTCTACTGTGCGAATCGTGGCAGTGACGGCGGTATTGAAAGGGAGAGCTTCGTTTGCTGTTGAAAAGGCTTTTTTTCTTTTGATAATTACGTTCTTAAATTCCTTTTTAACGGAGGTAGGAACCACAATGTCATCGACATTGGTGAAATTTACATTCGCGCAACTGTGATACTGTAGATTTTCAGAGATGCCTTGATATTCTAGAGAGTTTTCTGTCAAGTTCAACGTTACCCCGGCCTGTGTTAACAGGTCAAAGCCTATAATTGCGTCGAACGTGCTGAGCGTGTCTAGTAAAATAAATGGTGAAGTGTGCCGGAAAATGTTCATCAGGCATTTTTGCGTGATTTCATTAGCGCCGTGTAACGATTTTACCGAGAACGGCCTGGCAACCGGCATTATGGTTTTTAGCTCCTTTATGGGCTTAACATAATTTTTTGCCGCGCCAGTGTCGATTAGCATTTTTATTGTTCTCCCAGCCAACCGTCGTTCAATGAACGGCAACCGGGAGTGTTCACTAAAAAATGAACTGAGTCCTCGCTTTGAGCGTACTCATTGTCGCTCTCAATTTCCTCAACTGCAGCCTTAGCCGCCTTTTCGTATTCTGCCTTCAGCTCTTTGGAGTCTTCCTGCACTACATTGTTGACGCGCTGGCGTCTTGGACCTGTCGCACGGTCTGAGGAATTCTTACGCTTGGGTGCGTTCGAGTCGTTTGGTTGGCGTTTGCTGTATTCAGTGTGTTGTCTGAATTTGGAAGATGAGTCTACCTCCATAGGCTGTGGGGCTTGCGCCTGGTTATCTTTTGGAAAGTGCTCTTGGAGGTTGCCCTTTGGGCGTTTAACAAAGTGAGGGTTCCTATCTTGGTTTTGTTTTTCTTTGTTAAACTTGCCTGGCTTGTTGTTGAAGCGGGTCTTGCCGTTTTCAGTGCCATGGGTCCGCTCCTCTATAGCTTTTGCGTAAGAGTTCGCGAACATGCTTCTTTCAATGCTAGATTCAGCTTCTCTGGCCAATGCCAACGCTGGCAGAAGGTCTTTGGGTTGAGCTGGGAAGACAACCGCTCTGAGCTGCTTCCTAAGTCCCGAAATAAAGGCATGCAAAGCGTCGGCTCTAACTTCAGCGTTGAGCAAATCGGCGCCAGCTTGCTCGTGAGACATAACAATTTTATTGGTTACCAATGTTAGTTTTTTCTCGACTTCGTCGTAGTACTGCATCAGCGACATGTCGCCCTGTCTAACCATTTCTAGATTTTGCCTCAACAAGCGCAAAGATGTTTTGTCCGAGTAAGTACAGTCTAATCTGGCCAGTATGGCA
>JAWNNU010002293.1:0-102445 GCA_035044585.1 Scaptomyza polygonia
GTAACTTGACTGGAGTATCCAAAACTATTTCAGAACCGCCTGCTTGGCTATTCGTCGGACGATGAAGGAGTGTGTTATGACGCCCCTTGCAGGTATGGCAATTATGCGCACTAGTGCAATCTTTGAGGTGGTGACCTCTGGCGAAACAATTTAAACACAGCTTGTGCTGCTTTAAACAGTCAGATCGCTCCTGGATAGACATTTGCAAAAATTTGGGACACGTACGAATTGGGTGGTTCTCTCTGGCACAAAGTTTGCAAGTCTGAATCTTGGCAGTGACCTTGGTTTCAAAGGAGTTCACTCTTTTGGGAGGGGCTTCTCTTTTGGGAGCCTTAAACGCCGGTTGAGAAGCTACATGGGGCCTCACATCTTCAATTGCCTCTAAGGTCCGGTACCGCTCTAAAAGGAAATTATTCAGATCACCCCAAGTCGGAATATCCGCTGTGCTATGGAGAGACTGCTCCCACAGTGATAGTGTGAGTTTTGGGAGTCTTGATGAGCACATGAAAACGAGGAGACAATCCCAATTCTCAATAGAAATATTGGACAGTTCTAAAGCCGACAGGCACCCTTGGATGGTACTCTGTAAATCCTTTAATGCGGCTGCAGACTCGTGAGAAATGGGTTGTACGTTGAACAGGATTCGAAGTTGACTGTTGAGTAACAGTCTTTTGTTTTCGAACCTGTTGACAAGTGCTTGCCATGCTGATGCAAACCCATCATTTGTGAGAGGGGATTTGGACACAATAGCCTTGGCATCGCCACTTGTCTTGGAATTTAAATGAAATAATTTCTCGACTGGGGTAAGACTCGGATTGTTGATGTACACCGCTGTGAAAATGTCCCGGAACGTGGGCCATTTCAAATAGTCTCCGGAAAAGACTTCGGTGTCAACAGGCGGTAAGCGGCAGCCTCTTGGCCGATAAGCAACATTTGGACCCGGTATTGGAACCGTAGCCTTCTCAATTTGTTCGCTGAGCATGGATGCACAGCGTTCGTAAGCCCCATAGCAGTGGTCATACTTTGAATGCAGGATCTCAGTGTCGGTAACACTACTGTGTCCAGCGGATTCCGAAAGCGCCCTTGAACAGCGCTCGAATTCTTGTTCGACTTTGTCCCACAAGGCCCGAATCTGTTCTTGTCGAACTTTGAGCGTGTGCAGTGACACGTCGGAATTGGAGGCGAATCTAGATTCAAACTGACTGAGGCGATCGGTCACCGAAATGAAGGTGGTTAAAGTGAACATGCTTTGCATTTTTAGTTTCTGACCGACGGATCCAGTAATTAGCGGCGGGACTGTATCTGTGTTCTTTGCAGATGTGGACGCTACGAATTTATCTGGATCAGAACTAGATCTTTTATGGAGCCCGGACGGAACAGCAAGGAGATTATTTGTATCCTTGGCTGTGTCACTTTGCATACTGTGATCTTAAGCAGGCAGAATAAAACAACTATTTATTTTTCTTGCGGTCGATATATTTATATATAAATGTGTATATACAAACAGGAGCGTGGAGCGGAAATGCCAGATAATATAAATAATTATTAATATTATTTAATATGTTCGGTAGTGCTCACAAAAAATACTAATTTTATGAGTTATTCAATAAAATTGAGATCGTTATACAAAACAAATATGGAAAAAACGGAACGGTTTTTAAACACAGTGATTTTTGTGGATGGAGCAAGAATAATCACCAGAAATCTGTGAACGCAGAATACGGAACGCAGTTGTGATGCTGAACGATCGAATTTGTGTGATTGCGTAGATATCGATATCGATCTTGGCGATAAATTGTATGTACATACATATAACAAGAACGTGCAATGCTTGTGTTTTGTTTATAAATGAATATGACGAACAATAATGTTTTATATGTATTGTTTAGTTTTGTGATCGTGTTTATGTTTGGCCGCCGTATTGAAAATATTTCTCTTTATTTATCTCTTTGAGTTGTGGCGGCCGGAATTTTATTCGTTTATGGATTTTTTGTTGTTGTTTATGTGCATGTGCAAGTCCCGTGTTATTAATAAGATTAATATCATAGACCAACAAAAAATATTTAACAAATCTAATGATGGAGTTGATGTTAAATATGAATAAACTCTGTCGGCATTGCGTTTAAATATATATATGTATGTACGCTTTGCTCTGGCCGACAGCTGTTTGTATGTGTGTACATATGTAGATAAAGTTGTGTGGTAATTTATATGTGTAAATTAATGTGCGTATCTTTGTACATATGTGTATAACTTTTGGATTAGTTATGTTTGTGGTGTAAAATATGTGTTAAATGGTTTCACATTTGTTGCTAACATTTTTATTGAAACTTGCGTATGTTGGCATCTTTATATGTATATATGTTCGTACTCTTTTGTTCGCTCGAGTGCCGGCGCAAAGCATACTTAACAAGGTAGCCGCACTTACCGCTCACAACTTCTTATTTAAGTGTCAGAATGACAGAAGAGAGCGAGAGAGAGAGGCGCCATTGCAACAACACGTAAAGTCTGTAGCACAAGAAGTTTTACACGAAAAAATCGTCCGCGGAGATGCGTCGCTCACAACTGCTGCTAACAGACTGACAATTTAAGAAGTGAAAAGAGGGCGAGAGAGCGAGTTACGCCACCTTCTTAAGTATGCCTTGAGTGAGATCAGATCCAGGCAGAAAAAAGAGCGAAATGAGCGGTCTCTCGCCGCAAATTTCATGTTATACCAGATGGAGATATTGATTTTGATGCTATTTTAGGTAGGACGGTTCTTGAGCATGTTGATATGCAAATAACGGCAGGAAGAACGCAACGTTTAGAGAAAGACAAAAATAATGAAATAAAAACTAACAAACGTTTTCAGTCATCATGCGCATACTTGTTAAGTAGTTGAGTTTAAAGACATTTGTATGTTAGTTTCGGAAAAAGTAATGGGAGAAAATGAAGTAAAACTATCTCATCTTGACGAAATTCACATTACTGAGGTAAAAGATATGATAAAGAAGTACGTGCCACAGAGAGTAGCGCGTTGGGCAATGTTTTTGGAAGATTTTTATTATGTAATAGAACATAGATCGGGAACAAAGATGAAGCACGTAGATGTATTAAGCAGAGTTGCTTGCTACATGTTGTCAGAAAGTATTATTAGTAGTGTAGTAGTGTAGTACCAGCTCAAATGGAAAATGAAATTATACAAATAGCACACACAAGGTTATTTTTCTTACAAAAAAACTCAGGACTTAGTCGAAAAATCCTATTTTATTCTCAAAGTTAAAGAAAAAGTTTCACGCATAAGAGATAGTTGTGTTGAGTGTATTGATGTTAATGAAAAATCTGGAAAGCGAGAGGGGTATCAACAACCTATCGATAAAAAAGATAGACTGTTGTTGAAATACCACATTGACCACGTTGGACCGTTTGAAATGATTAAAAACGTTATAGGGAGCGTTCAAATATTACGTAACGCAATTTCTTAAGATTTTTGAAACCCCCCACCCCCCTTGTAACGCATCGTAACGTTTATCTTGACCCGCCCCCAGCAACGCACAGCAATTAAGCGTTACGTAACACTCAAGTGACAATATTTTTTTAGATTTTTTAATAATTAAATAATTGAAAATATAAATGAATAAAGATTTCCTTTCGTCCGTATAAATTATTATTTCTTTAATATTTGTAATTTACGAATAATTTTGCTTTTTTCCATAACCGAAGTATAGCAGAATGTTACGTAACCTGTTGAGAAAGAACATTGTTATCGATTCCATGTGTATATCGAAAACCAGAGTAGTTATCGATAATTTGGAGCAAACTTTTTCTGCTTATGGTATAGGAGAACTTATATTCAAAATCTGAAGTCTCTAGCTCTTGTAGTCTCTGAGATCTACGCGTTCATACAGACGGACAGACAGATATATATATATACTTTATATACTTTATGGGGTCGGAGATGCT
This sequence comes from Scaptomyza polygonia, assembly GCA_035044585.1. Taxonomy (NCBI): domain Eukaryota; kingdom Metazoa; phylum Arthropoda; class Insecta; order Diptera; family Drosophilidae; genus Scaptomyza; species Scaptomyza polygonia. The sequence goes on from JAWNNU010002293.1 coordinate 3,943, forward strand.
TCCTTCTGCCTGTTTCATACTTTTGCACAAAACCATTATACCCTGATTTACCCATTTTATGGGTTCAGGGTATAAAATAAAAGCTCTTAAAACAAGACAAAATAAACATCAGATTTTTTCCCAAAAATTTGAGCTTTTTTTGGATCTTCCCACTAAAAACATCTATTTTTGCTCAACAAAAATTGGTTGCTCTGTTATGCACAGCAATTACTCTGTGGTTCATACATGCTATGCAGCACTTTAAAATGTGTAAGTGACAATTGTTTATCATTTCTTGACCCGTCTCAGTTATTATATTTGTCAATTTATGAACAATTAATAAAAAAAAAAACTAATGAGTGTTAGAATTCACGATGTGTTAACACCTGTTTGTACCTCTTTGATTGCTATATTTAAACATAAAACAGAAAAGAAAAGTTTATTGAATTAAGTTATTTTCGCAATAAATAAGATTTTTGAATATTAACGATAGCTTGCCTGCTTTACGTATTCTATGACCTTTTGATACCTGTCCTACCCCACAAAACTCATGCACTAGCAACTGATATGCACCTAGCCAACCAAGTATCTTGAGCTAAAACTAGGCTTCTGCAAACACTTATCCACAAAACTATTTTTGTTCCCCCATTATTGCGCTTGAGTAAGAAAACAAGATTTTATCTTCCAAGGCAGTCAAATATCAGTTTTGCTATTGCTGATCATACATACCCTTCCCAATTTTTACCCTATGCCACTTTCTAACAATCATTGGCATACAGTTATGCAAAGATGTACACAAATTACGGAAGTGTATTCAGTAGTGCATTGGTACATATGTAAATGTAAGCGCGCGTTTGCTGCCGACACAGAAAAAGGAAAAAATATCAAACATAACAAAGACCTCGATAAGCAGGCACAGCAAGAAACATATGTATGTTTCAAACGCATTTGCATACAATATGTACCAACAACTTTGTACATCTCTTGCTGTCCGCTGACCCGCCGCCTCTCCTTTAATCGACGGGCCGCTGAACGCAAGAGGAAACTGAACAAATTAACAAAGTGCTGGCTTGTCGTAGCTGAGACGCACAAACTGCACAAAGAAACAATACCCCTTGAACCAACATTCAATAATTGTCAATGAAAACTTTAATATATGATTTTAATATACATATAGTTAGATGAAAGGGTGATCGCTGCCTTTCGAGCTGAGACTTCTTTGCCCAGGTTAGATGACAGGGTGATTGAAACCTTTCGAATCGAGACTTCTTTGTCCAAGTTATGTAGTAGGTTATTCGATGCTCTCAGCCACGACTTCGTCGTCGTGTGTTCAACACCTTTGGCCTTCGAAGTCAACACCTATTTCGACTTCATTGTCGCGTTAATAAGTTTAAAACGAAATACTCAGGTTTCGTTTTAGTAAATCGTTTATTGGTACGTTTGAACTGATTTAACTCGTCTTATCTACTCACAATGAATAAGAGATAAGCTTAAGCTTGGTGTTTAAAGTTCCAAGTGAAAGCTTAGCTGCCAGGTGCATACAAACATAATGAGCTGTATCTAATAAGTGAAGGTATGCTTGGGCGTACATGACTCCCCCAGCGTAAGTTTCGACAATGTGGTTGAAATTTCCATTACATTAAAGATAAAAATAGGTTTATACAAAATAGGTCCAGCGGAAGGGCCTTGTAAGACATTGACGGTAGCTGAATATATGAAACCATGGGTAGACCTATTCAGGGCGAATGGTTCGTCAAGACAGCCGAATGTGGGTATCGAATATTCGCGACAGACGCGAAGTGGTAATCGATATTAGTATCGATTAGGAATGTTTGCCTGCGGCCGCGGTGTGAGTTAATGAGCAGTCGCTATTATCGTCAGCTATGCATCGGACGTTTTGTAAGAGCGTAAAATAATTATAAGTTGCATTGGAGCTTTATCTTAAAATAAATATATATTGTATTGTAATCAAACAAATAAAGTAATATCCCACCAAGGATAATAAAAACAAGTAGAAACGTTGCAGTCGGACGCACCTGACTGCGGTATACTCGATACCAGTAGTAAAACAGATTAAAAGAGAGCTGATTGCAATGGTGTGTGGATACGGCAGGGGTATACGCTGCCTCAAAGATTGTCTGGTGCAGATGGGGATGCCAAAAAGCTATCTTTCTTCCAAGTTTGGTGACTCTAGCTCAAAGTTTGTTAAATGTAGGGGCTGGGGTGGTATGGGGGCGTGGCATCAAAATTTTTGCTGCAGATCTATATATCATGTCAATAGCTATCCTCAAACCGAATTTGGTGAGTCTAGCTCAAAGTTAGTAGAATATGGTGGAAGGGGGGCTGGGGGCTGGTATGGGGGGCGTGGCGTCCAAAGTTTTGCTGCAGATCTATTTATGATGTTAATTGCTATCCTCATACCAAATTTGATGACTCTAGCTCAAAGTTAGTAGAATATGGTAAAAGGGTGGCTGGGGGCGGTATGGGTGGGGGGCGCCATCCAAATTTTTTGGGTTTCTTCATTACCAATCTTGGCAACAAATTTGGCGGCTCTAGCTCAAAAAATGTGGAAAATATAGGCGTTTTTGATTTCAAAATGCAGTTGGCTCGGGAACGGGGGGAGGCGTGGCTCCAAAACGTTGATGCAGTTTTTTGGGGATTGTTATTTTCTCCCCAAATTTGGTAGTTCTAGCTGTAAGGGCTTGCGAAATAGCTGGATCAATAGATTTTGCGTTATTGAGTTTATCGATTTGCCAGCCCCCTAGTTATCGTAGAGCTGTTGACACTTTAATTTACTATGCCATAGATAAAGAGATTTGCAAAGTTTGAAGTCTCTAACTTAAAGGGTGTGGAAAAAAGTTGCGAACATACGAACGGAGAGACGGACAGACACCATGACGGACATTGCACAAACCCAATATACTCTTTACCCTCGGTATCGAGTATAAAAATCACAAACATTTTACTGTTCTTGCTGTCCGCTGACCCGCCGCCTCTCCTTTAATCGACGGGCCGCTGAACGCAAAGGGAAACTGAACAAAACAACAACGTGCTGGCTTGTCGTAGCTGAGACGCACAAATTGCACAAGGAAAAAATACCCCTTGAATCAACATTCAATGATTGTCAATGAAAACTTTAATATATGATTTTTATGTTAGAATATAAACAAACTTGTAGAATTAAAATTATATTAAAGAATCTCAAGTTTTGCTATTCAATTGCACAAAGTTCATATTAAGTTTATACTACCCTTCCAACTTGGACTGTAACAAGCAGATTGAGGCAAAACTCAAAAATTTGTATTTAACAGTTATTCTCTGCCGCTACACCAATACAATCATAGGGTGCGTTCAAATATTACGTAACGCAATTTTTTAAGATTTTTGAAACCCCCCACCCCTTTGTAACGCATCGTAACGTTTATCTTGACCCCCCCCCCTCCACACAGCAATTAAGCGTTACGTAACACGTCACAACAAGTGACAATATTTTTTTAGATTTTTTAATAATTAAATAATCGAAAATATAAATGAATAAAGATTTCCTTTCGTCCGTATAAATTATTATTTCTTTAATATTTGTAATTTACGAATAATTTAGCTTTTTTCTATAACCGAAGTATAGCAGAATGTTACGTAACGTGTTGAGAAAGACCCCTCCCCCCCCCCCCCTTGTTACGCATCGTAACATTTGATAAAACCCCCCTTCCCAACCAAATTGCGTTACGTAATACTTGAACGCTCCAAAACTCAGATGAATATGTTTATGAAATTTTTCAGTCGGTCCACGGTCTAAATTTGTTCGTAAGTCGAGACCAGCGCTGAACGGCACGCTGCATTGTTTGCATGTATTCAACTGGCTATTTTGTGTGTGCATTTGCAAATGACAAATGCACTTCGGAATACACTTTCAGATTTTTTGTGCATCTTTGCAAAACTTTATAAAAGATGAGTTGGCAATATAGATGATTTTTGTCATCAAATTAAAAACATATACATAACAGTATATATGACCACTAATTGAAAACTGAAATTTGACTGTATGTATACAATTATGCATATGCACATGCATATGACACATTTAAATGTGTTTGTGGCAATTGTGTAACATTTCTTAAGCCGTCTCAACTATAGTGCATGTAAATTTATGAACTTGTTATAGATATTCATTTGTTTTTTGATGTGTTAACATCTATAGGCACGGGTATCTATTTCTACCAGTTGAATACATGCAAACAATGAAGCGTGCCGTGCTGCGCTGGTCTCGACCTTCGAACAAATTTAGAGTGCTGTCGTGGACCGACTGAAAAATTTCATATACGTACTCATCTGAGTATGATTGTATTGGTGTAGCGGCAGAAAATAACTGTAAAATACAAATTTTAGAGTTTTGCCTCAATCAATAAACTTTGTGCAATTGAAAAGCAAAACTTGATGTTCTTTAATATAATTTTAATTCTACATGTTTGTTTATATTCTAGCACTAAAATCATATATAAAAGTTTTCATTGACAATCATTGAATGTTGGTTCAAGGGGTATTTTTTCTTTGTGCAATTTGTGCGTCTCAGCTACGACAAGCCAGCACGTTGTTGTTTTGTTCAGTTTCCCCTTGCATTCAGCGGCCCGTCGATTAAAGGAGAGGCGGTGGGTCAGCGGACAGCAAGAACGGTAAAATGTTGTTGGTACATATTGTATGCAAGTGCGTTTGAAACATACATATATTTCTTGCTGTGCCTGCTTATCGAGGTTTTTGTTATTTTTGATATTTTTCCTTTTTGTGTGTCGGCGGCAAACGCGCGCTTACATTAACATATGTACTAGAGAGCTGCATGAATGGCAAAAAAGGCACATTTGAATTAACAACGCTCAAAATGAGTTGAATTGAATTGAATGCGAAACGGCATGAATTTGAGTGAATGAATGAGCTCGCGTAACACAACACTCACAACATTCAAACGAAATAAGACCAATAGAATGAGTGGGAATGCGAGAGAATGATAGAATGCTGTTTGAGTTCATTCGAATGCCCAACAGTTATTTTTTGTTTTGTCGTGCTGAAAGAAAACGAAGAAGGGTGTTCAGGCATGAACATAAATAGTAATAAAATAAGACTAAAAACATGCCTTGTGCGCGCTCAAGGTCAAGCAGGTAGACCAACTGAGATCGCAAGGGACACAAGTGTGTAACAATTGTCTCTAACGAAATGAGCGAAACACAAAATGTGTATGCAATAAATAGAATATTTTGAATGTCTTCGGCTTTGCGAAATTTTTCATTCCGCTTTACGCTTCATTCATTCTAATTCACTCCACTGAGTGACCTTGGTTATGAGTCGCAGCACACAACAAAAATTCATTTCATTCAATTCATTGTGTGCCTCTAACTCACTCAATTCAACTCAATTCATAGCATTCAGCAAAACGTACATTGTGAGTGAAGCCATGCAGCTCTCTAATATGTACCAATGCACTACTGAATACACTTTCGTAATTTGTGTACATCTTTGCATAGCTGTATGGCAAGGACTGTTAGAAAGTGTCATAGGGTAAAAATTGGGAAGAGTGTGTATGATCAGCAATAGCAAAACTGATATTTGACTGCCTTGGAAGCCAAAATCTTGTTTTCTTCCTCAAGCGCAATAATGGTCAATAAACTGTTCTTTTCTGTTTTATGTTTATATATAGCAATCAAAGAGGTACAAACAGGTGTTAACACATCGCTCGTGAGTTCTAACACTCATTAGTTTTTTTTTTTATAAATTGTTCATAAATTGACAAACATAATAACTGAGACGAGTCAAGAAATGATAATGTCACTTACACATTTTAAAGTGCTGCATATGCATATATGAACACACACAGTCAAATAACAGTTTTGCAATTGCTGTGCATAACATTGCAACCAATTTTTGTTGAGCAAAAATAGCTGTTTTTAGTGGGAAGATCCATTAAAAAAAGCTGAAATTTTTGGGAAAAAATCTGAAAAAAAATCCAATGTGTATTTTGCCTCGTTTTAAAAGCATTATTTTTATAAATAATTTATTATACCATCTAATTCATGATAATTACTATCTTTGTCATATGCTTGCATGGTGCATCATTAATAGCTTTTTATACTCGATACCGAAGGTAAAGAGTATATTGGGTTTGTGCAATGTCCGTCATGGGGTCTGTCTTCTGTCCGTCTGTCCGTCTGTCTGTCTGTATGTTCGCAACTTTTTTCCACACCCTTAAAGTTAGAGACTTCCAACTTTGCAAATCTGTTTATCTATGGCATATTAAATTAAAGTGTCAAGATTGGAGCTCTACGATAACTAGGGGGCTGGCAAATCGATAAACTCGATAACGCAAAATCGATAGATCCAGCTATTTCGCAAGCCCTTACAGCTAGAACTACCAAATTTGAAGAGAAAATAGCAACAAACAATCCCCAAAAAACTGCATCAAAGTTTTGGAGCCACGCCCACCCATTCCGCCCCCAGCCCCCCGCAGTTTAACACTAAAAATGCCCATATCTTCTACAGTTTTTGAGCTAGACCCACCAAATTTGGTGCCAAGATAGGTGTTGACGATCTCCAACCAAATTCATAAAAACTTTGGATGCCACGCTCATCTATACTGCCCTATCCGCCCTCAACCACCCCAACGCTTCGCTAAAAACGGTAGTGCGTGTATCTTCCATAGTGTTTGAGCTAGAGTCAGAAAATTTGGTAGGTAGATAACTGGTAACGACCCCCCAAAAACTGCATCAAAGTTTTGGAGCCCCACCCACCCATTCCGACCCCAGCCCCCCCCCCCCGCAGTTTAAAAACAGAAATGCTTATATCTTGTACAGTTTTTGAGTTAGAGCCACCAAATTTTGTGCCAAAATAGGTGATTATAGCCCCAAAATAAATGCATAAAAACTTTGGATGCCACGCCAATCCATACTGACCAAGCTGCCCCAAACCGCCCCAATGCTTCACTAAAAACGGGAATGCGTGTATTTGCCAAAGCGTTAAGGCTAGAGTCACCAAATTTGGTAGGAAGATAGCTAATAACAATCCCCAAAAAACTGCATGAAAGTTTTGGAACCACGCCCACCCTGATCCCGAGCGCCTTGCATTTTGAAATCAAAAACGCCTATATTTTCCACATTTTTTGATCTAGAGCCGCCAAATTTGGTGCCAAGATTGGTAATGAAGAAACCCAAAAAATTTGGATGGCGCCCCCCACCCATACCGCCCCCAGCACCCCTTCCACCATATTCTACTAACTTTGAGCTAGAGTCACCAAATTTGGTATGAGGATAGCAATTAAAATCATAAATAGATCTGCAGCAAATCTTTGGACGCCACGCCCCCCCATAACAGCCCCCAACCCCCCTTCCACCATATTCTACTAACTTTGAGCTGGAGTCACCAAATTTGGTATGAGGATAGCAATTAACATCATAAATAGATCTGCAGCAAAACTTTGGACGCCACGCCCCCATACCAGCCCCCAGCACCCAGCAGCCCTTCTACCATATTCTACTAACTTTGAGCTAGAGTCACCAAATTCGGTTTGAGGATAGCTATTGATATAATAAATAGATCTGCAGCAAAAGTTTGTATACCACGCCCCCCCTTACCAACCCCAGCCCCCCTTCCCGCAAATTTTACTATATTCAAGCTAGAGTCACCAAATTTGGTATGAGGATAGCAATTGACATCATACACAGATCTTCAGCTAAAATTTTGATGCCACGCCCCCCCCCCCCCCCCAAACCACCAGCCTACCATCCACCATATTCTTCTAACTTTGAGCTAGAATCACCAAATTTGGAAGGAAGATAGCTTTTTGGCATCCCCATCTGCACCAGACAATCTTTGAGGCAGCGTACACCCCTGCCGTATCCACACACCATTGCAATCAGCTCTCTTTTAATCTGTTTTACTAGTGGTATCGAGTATACCGCAGTCGGGTGCGTCCGACTGCAACGTTTCTTCTTGTTATTAGCTTCACTTGCCTCCGAGTAACTCAAAAAAAAAGTATAAATTGGGTTTTAAAGGCACGTCGGGTACATTCCCATATAGTCTAGTGATAAGGGACTCTTAACAGGGGGTTCCGGGCTCAAATCCCAGTATTAGCAAATCATTGCTCTTAATGTTTTAGCCAATTTTTAAGTTTTTTTTTTTACCCGGGAGGTCCGGGTTCAATTCCCAGTATGGGCATATGGATGTTTAAATCTTTTAGCCAAATTTAGTTTTGTTTACATTGACTTTTAATAGCTTTTTATTAGCTTCACTTGGGGCGGAGCGAGTGAGTAACTCAAAAAAAAAAGTATAAATTGGGTTTTAAAGGCACGTCAGGTACACTCACATTTAGTCTAGTGATAAGGGTGCCTGACTCATATCAGGGAGTTCCGGGTTCAAATCCCAGTATGAGCCAATGTATGTTTTTAATTTTTTAGCCAATTTTTAAGTTTTTTTTTTACCCGGGAGGTCCGGGTTCAATTCCCAGTATGGGCATATGGATCTATTAATCTTTTAGCAAAACCTAGTTTTGTTTACATTGATTTTTTTAATTGCTTTTTTTTTTGTTTGTAAATAACTCTCAGAGAAGCGAAAATTAATATAAAGCATACATGAAGCGGCTTTTGAAGAACATCATACTATAAAGTTAAAAATAAATTTAGGTTGAAAAAACTAAAAAATACGCTTTTTAAAAACATTGAACTAAAAACCCAAAAAATAATTTCTAATGTAAGCTTAAAACATCGAAAAATTCTTGATTGTCAAAAAAGCGTGGGCGCTTTGTGATATATTTTTCGTGTATCGAGCGCCAGACGCTTTTTTGACAATCAAGAATTTTTCGAACTGATCCTTGTGGCACTCCACGGCTTAAAGACAGAAATGACGACGAACTTGACGGTGTAACAACGGATTGAAGGCGCTTTACTAGGTATGAGCGTAATAATGAATCGGCTGTGGCTGTAAAACTATATAGCTCCTTCATTTTTGTGCAAAGGTTATCATCAGTATCAAAAGCTTTGCTATAGTCAAGCAGTGTCAAGAACGTAACATTGCCATCATCCATGCTTCTACGTATGTCCTCAACAATATTAAGGATTGCTGTAGTGCAGCTTCTGTTTTTCCTTAATCCGGATTGGTTATTGCTGAGAAGACTGTTGGTAACCATATATTCATTTATTTGATTAGCTAGTAAATTTTCAAACACTTTGGATAGATAAGGAAGAACTGAGATTGGTCTGAAATCTCCATTGCCCTTAGGGACAGGGAAATTCTTAGCTAGTTTCCATTGTTCAGGAAATACAGATGTAGTAATTGCTGTATTTATAACATGTGTAACGTGATTTAAAATTGACGGAATTATAATTTTGACAAATTTTGGATTTATATCATCCAGTCCAACTGCATTTGATTTGATATTTAGCATAGATTTAAGTACTTCGTGATTACTGACACACCTAAAACTAAAGCTAATATCACAGTTAGGAGGATCACAGTTAAGGTATTTATTGGCTAGGGCCTCAGGTACAGCACAGTTGACGAACTTTTGATTAAGCTCTTCAGCATTAACTTCGACACTGGCTCTAACTTTTTGCTTTCCCACTCCAATTTCATTTATAACTCTCCATTTATCTTTTGACGAGATGGATTGTTGAAATTTATGGGAATAGAACCGCTTCTTGCCATCATTAATCAATTTAACAACTGTGCGTCGTAAGCTTTTAAAGATATCATACAAAAAGTCAGTCATATTTCTCTTCCATTTGTTGTAGACTTCATTTCTTTTTACTATTGCTCTTCTAACTAAATGTGTTAGCCAGGGCTTCTCACTAGGCTGGGGAAGTTTAGATTTCAATGGGACACAAGTATTTTAAAGATCTATTATCCTACCCTGCAGATATTCAACCCCATCCTCAGCTGTGGTCATGTTATATATTAAGGTCCAGTCATATTTATTGAATTCGTCAGATAAAAAGTTCATATCTATATTTCTAAAGTCTCTATATTTATATGTCAGGTCCAACTTATTAATACAAACATCATACGACACAAAAACAAGATCATGTTTGGAAAAACAAGGGACGGAAATTTGGTCATTCATAAGAGTTTTTAAAGAATTACTAACAAAGACCAGACCCAAGAGTGTACTGCAAGTAGAAGTAAAATGGGTTGGATTAGTCGAATTGACTAAGTGTAAGCCAAGTGATTCCATATTGTTGGTGAGATCATATTGGTACAATACATTGCTATTAAAATCCCCCAGGATTGCAATGTCGAAGTATGCAGTAGTGAACATAGAAATTGACGAAATTATATTTGTGTATGAAGCTGCACGATTCGGACGATAAACACAACCAACAAGCATTTTACGAAAATACTGTGGGCAGCTTATTTCCACAAAAATAAACTCAGTTGTACTTCCTTCTTCATGCGTACACAACAACTTGGATCGCAGCTTATTATTAACAAAAATTGCCACGCCCCCTCCATGTCCAACACGATCTGCACGAAATACAGTAAAACCTTCACATGAAACTAACAGATCACACATTTGAGTCACTAACCATGTCTCCGATACACACACAACATCAACATTTGACTTAACAAACATGTATCTAAGCATTAATATGGCAAATGTTAAGCCCATTGTGTTGCTGAGCTAAAATTCTAAGCATTACATTACTGTTCGCCATTGGATCAATCTTATTATCCAACATATCTGATGAGACCTAATTTTAGAAACACACCAAAAAAATTTAAAGCTAATACCCAACGCACTATAATTGAAATGTTTACAAATAATAGGTTTTTGGATACAAAAATAAATAAAAATGCAGACTCTTGCATGTTTATTGGGAACGAAATAAGTTCCCCACAGATGAAGAGGCCTGGTTTGAAGAGCCATTGTTGCCCGCCACTCCGATATTGGAAAGAGATAAAAGCTCCTCCATGCTCCTCCGCCTTGCCTGACATACACCTGAGCAGAGCGCGTAAAGACCGCTGAGAAAGCTTTATGCTTTATAAGCTTAAGCGCCTCTTTAAAAATGTTGTATTTGAGCTTTGACAGCTGTTCATTGATGTAGAAGGGCGCTTGAGAGTTGAGACCCGGTGTGCTCCCGCGGCGTGTAGTAGTGCCTTTTTGTCTCGCAAGCTGACAAACTTAACGATCACAATTGGGTCTAAAACGGTATGTGTCAGGCCGCGTGGTTATATTCTGAACACCTCACTTATTCTCGGCGGCGGGGAAGTGAGTTCGAGTTTTTAAGTTTTCGTCATCACTCATTATACCATGAATGCGAACATCATTTGCAATGCTGGCATTTTCCTCTGCCATATGCTGTGCTCTCAGTTTTGCCTCGAGATCAGACACCCTTTCCCGCAGTGCCTGAATGTTTTCGGCCTCAAGATGCTGGACTCTCTTGGCAAGTAGCTCAAGCTCACCTGCCATACCGTTGAGCTTGGTGTCGAGCTCCTTCAGAATTCTCCCTTCAGCTTCACAAATGTTCGTGCTAATGAGCTTCGCCTGTTCAGTGAACCGCGCGTCGATCAGCTCTACCAGCAGTGGAGATAGTGCATCCGAGGTGCGGTCAGCGCGATCAGCGCTCAACTCGCTTCGCACACGTTTCGCAGCTGCTTTCGACATTTCGTTTTCGTTATCTCTCACTCGCGATTATGCTATTTGCTTATGCAGTTATGATTATGGTTATGAGTTTTTCTTTATTTTGTGTTTCGAGTGTTTCGGCTTATAGCTTAAGAGAGTAATTCTCACAGATTGTCATTGTTGTTTTGTTGTTAGCTTCCGCCTAGTTTGCTCACATTCGCTGCCAAAGTTCTTGCTCTTTAGTTTTTTGTTATTGTAATTTATGTTTTCCCCGTCAAGCTGGGAGCAAAGTTAATTTGATTGTTTTTCGTTAATTGTGTATTAATTTAACACAACATTCAACAGATAATATGCCAATGCGTAGATCACAACTAAATGTTCCCTTCTGTTTTTTAAAAAATTACTTTTGGCACAAAAAAACGAAAAAAAAACACGGAACGCAAAGTAAAAGCGTCTGCTTGAGCTGAACTCTCAATCACTTCAACCCAAGACTTTGTGGTGTCTTCATTATTTTCCCACTGAATTAGGTGAATATTCTAATACTGCCGCTCAATACTTTAAATGTTCTTTGAATTAAAGAACTCCAGTATTGGTACGATACTCTTTTTGCTTACTCGCAAAATATTTTTGGAAGAAAACAAATCAACATTGTTTGTACCTGAAAATTTTCCGGCAACCTAGGTATAAGGAAAAATATTTCGTTAATACATAAATACTTGTACTACTTTTACTTGTACTTGCTATCAAATAATTTTTGATGTGTTAACATCTATAGGCACGGGTATCTATTTCTGCCAGTTGAATACATGCAAACAATGCAGCGTGCCGTTCTGCGCTGGTCTCGACTTACGAACAAATTTAGACCGTGGACCGACTGAAAAATTTCATAAACATATTCATCTGAGTTTTGGAGCGTTCAAGTATAACGTAACGCAATTTGGTTGGGAAGGGGGGTCTCGTCAAACGTTACGATGCGTTACAAGTGTGTGTGTGGGGGGGGGGGGGAGAAGGGTCTTTCTCAACAGGTTACGTAACATTCTGCTAAACTTCGGTTATAGAAAAAAGCTAAATTATTCGTAAATTACAAATATTAAAGAAATAATAATTTATACGGACGAAAGGAAATCTTTATTCATTTATATTTTCAATTATTTAATTATTAAAAAATCTAAAAAAATATTGTCACTTGTTGTCACGTGTTACGTAACGCTTAATTGCTGGGCGGAGGGGGGGGTCAAGATAAACGTTACGATGCGTTACAAGGGGGTTGGGGGGTTTCAAAAATCTTAAAAAATTGCGTTACGTAATATTTGAACGCTCCCTATAACGTTTTTTAGTCATTTCAAACGGTCCAACGTGGTCAATGTGGTATTTCAACAACAGTCTATGTCCTTTATCGATAGGTTGTAGATACCCCTCTCGCTTTCCAGATTTTTCATTAACAACAATACACTCAACACAACTATCTCTTATGCGTGAAACTTTTTCTTTAACTTTGGGAATAAAATAGGATTTTTCGACTAAGTCCTGAGTTTTTTTGTAAGAAAAATGACCTTGTGTGTGCTATTTGTATAATTTCATTTTCCATTTGAGCTGGTACTACACTACTACACTACTAATAATACTTTCTGACAACATGTAGCAAGCAACTCTGCTTAATACATCTACGTGCTTCATCTTTGTTCCGATCTATGTTCTATTACATAATTAAAATCTTCCAAAAACATTGCCCAACGCGCTACTCTCTGTGGCACGTACTTCTTTATCATATCTTTTACCTCAGTAATGTAAATTTCGTCAAGATGAGATAGTTTTACTTCATTTTCTCCCATTACTTTTTCCGAAACTAACATACAAATGTCTTTAAACTCAACTACTTAACAAGTCTGCGCATGATGACTGAAAACGTTTGTTAGTTTTTATTTCATTATTTTTGACTTTCTCTAAACGTTGCGTTCTTCCTGCCGTTATTTGCATATCAACATGCTCAAGAACCGTCCTACCTAAAATAGCATCAAAATCAATATCTCCATCTGGTATAACATGAAATTCAATGCTCATTTCTAAATTGTCAATTTTAACTGGTATCACGGCACTACCAAATGTTAATACTTGACTTTCTCCAATTCCTGTCAAACATTTCCCGGAACCATTCAACGTTAACTTCCCAAACTTGAAGAATACTCTTTTCTTTATTAAACATATGTCAGCGCCTGTGTCTATTAGACCTTTGAATCGTACGCCTGAATACGTGACATCTTTTAGTTCGAGCCCTGAAGCAGTGAAAAAACTTGTTGGCTTTGGAACAACTTCATCAAAATGTACTACATTTGCGTTCGGTTCACTCTCCTTTTTAAATTCAACATTACTTTTGCAATCTGCGGCACGGTGGCCTGGCTTACTGCATTTGAAACATTTAAAATCTTTTTTTGTACAATGTTTTCTTAAATGAGACTCATCACCGCATTTAAAACACTTTCTGGAGTTCCCTGATGTCGACTCCCTACCTATGTTATCTACATTCACTGCCTGCGACCAATTCTTCTTATATTGATCTGGTTCACATCGAGATTTTGAATATATCCCAATCTGAGATTTCAAGTCCCTCAAATTCTTGGCTCGGTACAACATTGCTTTATTTGCTCGTGTGTCTGGAACACATGCAATAAAATATTCAATAATGCTAGCGTCGTCTAATTTTATTGGCTTAGCAATTTCCAATAATGCGTACAAAAACTCTTGCAAAGACTCCCTTTTCTTTTGCTGACGTTTGTGCAAAAATCGATGTATCTCTGCTGAAGGCAATTGAACTGTAAATTCTTCAAGTAGAGCGTATTTTAGTGTTTCCCAATTTCGTAGATCACGTAAACTGCGTACAAACGACTTTGCAGCACCAACCAGTAACTGTTTTGCATATACAAAAAGTAGAAGCTTATTCCACTTCACGGTTTCTGCACATTCTTCCAACTCTTCTACCCACTTAGTTATATCGCGTTATAAGAACTACTAAATTGTGACACACTACCCTCTACGTCTTTCAAGGTGAACCATGGCTTGTTTGCCATACTTCATTTGGTAACATCGGGTTTGGCACTGATCTATCTTCTAACCACTGATTCGTCATCGTCATCGTCTTCCTGGTGACCATAATGTATCAATAATCTGTTTTGTAAATCGCGTTTAACCCCGCTAGTCTGCAGTCCGAGCTGGATTAACTTTTGCCGCAAATCTACGACACGCATTACCATAATCTTATTAACTTGCATCTTGCCGTTTACAATTTACTTAAGATAATACAATTATTAATATATCGTTTTGATAATCGCTATAACGTTGTGTGCATACACTGATGCGATTGCTTTTCTCATCCATCTTTCTGACCAAACTTTGAGCAATAATATGGCAAATGTTAAGCCCATTGTGTTGCTTAGCTAAAATTCTAAGCATTACATTACTGTTCGCCATTGGATCAATCATATTATCCAACATATCTGATGAGACCTAATTTTAGAAACGCACCAAAAAAATTTAAAGCTAATAATAAGCTTTCGTCTTTCGTTGGTGTCGGTTGTGTTTTTGAGCGCTCTCAATAAGTTATTGTTTTCTTGTGTTTGTGCACTTAGTGTTACTTGGTTTTATTTGGTAAACGATTCTAGCAGTGATCGCAAATATACGTTGTATATAATTACGTGTGCTTAATAATAGTTGCGGACTTAAAATACATTTGAAGTCGCAGCAGAACCAACGCTGCATTTGCTTTAAAAAAACATATGTACATACATACGTATATTTGCATTTGCTTATTCTGTGCTTGTTCTGTGTTTTCTTTCATCCAATAACAACAAACAGCTAGTCTTATTTTCTTGCTCTTGCACTCCAGCATCAGTCCTCTCACGCTAACGTCCGCTCTTATCCGAAGTACTTGTAGTTGTATCTGCCAACGCACTCAAGCTCTCTCGCTCTCTTGGTTTTTACCGTTTGATCGTGCTCATTGCATCAACGCCTTCACACTTACTGTCGTGAACCCTACATCTTTTTGATAAAGCATATTACTTTTTTTCTTTTTATTATTATTTTTATTTATTCAACTTAAAATCAATATGCTAGTCTGTTGCAGCAACAACTGCAAATTGGTTGGATCATCCAACCAAGACTTTATTCTGTGCAGATTGTGTGACAATGTGATACACATGAAGTGTGTTGGCTTTACGGCCAAAATACGGGACTGCTTAATTGCAGATATAGGCCTTAAATGGTTTTGTCAGTCCTGTAATGAGGTCGAAAAGGAGTCGACTCAATTTATGAGACAGACATATGTAGGTTTTAAGACAATGCATACTGCATTTAATAACCTACATACTTCCTTTAACGAGTTGCAGTCGAGCTTCAAAAAAGGCAAGTTGTTGAGTAATTCGCCGAAGCGTAAAAAGACTTCGGGGCCTAATCCGCTCACTGTTCCTCCGGTCTTGGTCACCACTCCCCTTTTGGTACCTATCGCTAATCCCCCAACGGGTTCAATTGCTAGCCCGTTAATGCATTTTAATTCGCCGGCAAGATATCCAAACCATAACCCTTCCCCGATTTTAACACCCAATGTTTCTCTTCCAACAGCTTGTGTGCCTATTAAGCCTACTGAAGGTACACCGGGGGCTCACAAGCCTCTTGTTGTTGTGCCTTTGAAAAAATTTATTTTCGTGTCTAGGCTAGCATCCGACACTTCGTTGGATGATGTTAGTGCCTACATTAAAAGTAAAATAGACTCTCCATTTATAACTGTTGAAAAGTTCAAGTTTAAACAAGCCAGAGCCATATCTTCTTTCAAATTGAGTGTTCCGCCCGAACTTTTCTCGACAATTTGTTCTGGAAAGTTTTGGCCACCGCAGCTCATTGTAAAGGAGTATGTGAATAAGCATAAAATTAATAATAACGATAGTAGGTTCAGTAGTGCACCAACTGTTAGCCACCCTGTTGCCTCAACTTCGGCGGCAAAAAACTAACAAAAGTAGTTAGCTTGGCCTATCAAAATGTTCGAGGCCTTAACACTAAACTTTCTAAACTATATGTAAACAGCTTATCCTTTGATTCTCAGATAGTAGCACTGACAGAAACCTGGTTAAAACCTGATATATCTGATTATTCCGTTTTGCCTATGAAGTATAACCTTTACAGGTGTGATCGCACCTCCCGCAAGGGGGGCGGTGTTCTCATTGCTGTTGATTCCTGTATTTCCTCTGAACAGATTCAATCTCATGATCATCCGGATATTGAGTTCATATGTGTTAAAATATTATTTAGCGGCCGCTCTCTTTATATTACTTGTTCATATATTCCTCCCAATTCTGATATTAACATTTACAAATCCCATCTGAATGCCCTGCAGCTAGTGTCGTCGTTGTTGACGGATATGGATCAACTTATAGTGGTTGGTGATTTTAATTTGCCACATGTGTTATGGTCTGTGAATGACACATCTTCGGCGCAATTACCGGCCACTTCTGATGATTTTATCGATGGCCCTTTAGAGTTAGGCCTATCACAAGTTAACAGGGTGCATAACAGTAGTAATAAAATGCTAGATTTAATATTTGTTTCTGACTCTGATTGTAGTAATGTTAGTAGAGTACACCCTTTAGTGCTTCCCGAAGATACCTACCATCCAACTTTAGAACTTTCATTTGAACTTTTTAACCTTAGCTCAACATCTAACAATTGTTTAAAGACACGATGTTTTCGTAAAACTAACTTTACTAAATTAAATGACCTTCTTCAGCATACTAATTGGTCTCAACTTTATTCTTGTACTGATATAGAAACTGCCATTGCCATTTTTTACAGGACTTTGAATTCATATTTGGATATATGTGTTCCCGTCACTGTTCCTTTAAGTGAAAATAAACCACCTTGGTTTACGAGGGAACTATCAAAATTAAAAAACGTGAAAACAAGATCCTATAAAAAATTTAAAAGATCTGGAAATACTTTAGATTTATCCTTGTATATAATTGCAAAGTCAAATTTTATTTCTGTAAACACTATTTGTTATAACAATTATCTTAATCGTTGCAGATTAAACTTTTCCCGCGATCCGAAACAGTTTTTTAAATTTGTTAACTCTAAACGTAAATCTTCTTGCTTGCCTTCCTCGGTTTACCTTGATAATACAAAAGCAAATACCGATCAGGCAATGGCCGATCTCTTTGCTGAGTATTTTCAATCTGTATACACATCGAGTTCATATAGTTGCACTAATTCCTATCCTTTTCAAGTTCAAGCGTCAAACTGCATTTATGTCCCAGTTATAACTGAGTGTACGCTGCTAGGCGACCTCAACACTATCAAACCCGGCTTCTTGCCTGGTCCTGATGGAGTGCCAGGTTGTATACTTAGATATTGTGCGGACTCACTTTGTAAACCCTTACACAAATTATTTAACTTGTCAGTTGACTCAGCTGTGTTTCCTGGTATATGGAAGGAATCTTTTATTATTCCACTCCATAAAAATTCTTCTAAGTCCAACGTTAAAAACTATAGGGGAATATCTAAGATGTCTCCGAAAGTCTTTGAAAAAATTATTTGCACCCAATTGCAGCACTTATGTACTTCAATTTTATCCCCTTATCAACACGGTTTTGTTAGGCGAAGATCTACTACCACCAACCTTCTTGAGTTTACCTCACTAGTTATCAAAGGGTTTCAGGACAAAATGCAAACTGACGTCGTTTACACAGATTTTAGTAAGGCATTTGATTCTGTTAGTCATTCTTTGCTGCTTCAAAAATTAAATATTATAGGATTTCCAGCAAAACTCCTGTCGTGGCTTTCTGAGTACTTGTGTGGCCGAACACAAAAAGTAGTTTTTAAATCTTCTGTATCCAAATCTATTTTTGTTACCTCTGGTGTTCCTCAGGGGAGTCACATGGGACCATTGCTATTTAATCTATTTATTAACGATCTTCCTGCTGTTATTACTAACTCTCGTGTTTTTATGTTTGCTGATGATGTAAAGCTATGTTTCACCTATAATGATGATTCTCTATGTAACTTACTACAGTCGGACTTGGGGGCACTGTCGGCTTGGTGCCGTTATAACTTACTTAATTTAAATTGTTCAAAATGTAAAATCATGACTTTTTGTAGAGGTTCCCCTCATACTGCTCACTACGTGCTTGATGCTTCACCACTTGTCCGCGTTTTTGAAATTAAAGATTTAGGCATCATTCTTGATAGCAAATTAAAATTTGATTCTCACATATCGTCGATGGTCAATAAGGCCATAAACGTTCTTGGCTTCATCAAGCGTTGGTCAAAAGAGTTTGATGATCCCTATACCACTAAAACGCTATATACATCCCTAGTACGTCCCATTCTGGAGTATGGATCTTGTGTGTGGTCCCCGCAATACGGGCTTCACCGGGATAGAATTGAATCTGTGCAGAGGAAATTTCTTCTGTTTGCGCTCAGATGTTTTAACTGGGTTCCTGGAATAGACCTACCACCCTATTCAAGTAGACTTCTTTTAATTAATCTTCCATCCTTGTTGAACCGTAGAATTATGCATAGCGTAGTATTTGTCACTAATCTACTTAATGGTGATATCGACTCATCATTTCTTCTAAGTCGAATAAAATTAAATGTTCCCATTAGATCCACACGTAACTTTTTACCCCTCAGCCTCGATCGTTGATCGAGCAACTATTTAATTCATGAACCATTTCGTGTATTATGTTCTGACTATAACAAACTTTATTCTCTTGTCTCTCTAGAGACCTCGACTCCAGTACTAAAACGATCTATCCTTTCTGCCTTATCTAATCGTAACCACTAATCACTAATCTTCCACTGGTCTGATTGGGTTTTTCTGGGTTTTCCCCAATCCACGCAACAAATGTTGGACCAGGTATATTTATTTGGAATTTCCCAGAGCTTTAACGTTAACTTTTTAAATTTTTTATATTAATTTTGAACTTTATTTCAGATATTATAATTATATATTTTATACTATATTATTTTAATATTATAATTATAGTTAATTTTGATTTGTCAGCTGCTCATAGCCGACATTAAATAAATAAATAAATAAATAAATAAATACCCAACGCACTATAATTGAAATGTTTACAAATAATAAGTTTTTGGATACAAAAATAAATAAAAATGCAGACTCTTGCATGTTTATTGGGAACGAAATAAGTTCCCCACAGATGAAGAGGCCTGGTTTGAAGAGCCATTGTTGCCCGCCACTCCGATATTGGAAAGAGATAAAAGCTCCTCCATGCTCCTCCGCCTTGCCTGACATACACCTGAGCAGAGCGCGTAAAGACCGCTGAGAAAGCTTTATGCTTTTTAAGCTTAAGCGCCTCTTTAAAAATTATGTAATTGAGCTTTGACAGCTGTTCATTGATGTAGAAGGGCGCTTGAGAGTTGAGACCCAAGAGATTTAGACTCAGTGGCATCTTAGAGCTTCGTCGGTGTGCTCCCGCGGCGTGTAGTAGTGCATTTTTGTCTCGCAAGCTGACAAACTTAACGATCACAATTGGGCCTAAAACGGTATGTGTCGGGCCGCGTGGTTATATTCTGAACACCTCACTTATTCTCGGCGGCGGGGAAGTGAGTTCGAGTGAGAAAAATAAATTGTTTATAATAGTTTTTAAGTTTTCGTCATCACTCATTGGGATACTCTGAATGCGAACATCATTTGCGATGCTGGCATTCTCCTCTGCCATATACTGTGCTCTCAGTTTTGCCTCGAGATCAGACACCCTTTCCCGCAGTGCCGGAATGTTTTCGGCCTCAAGATGCTGGACTCTCTTGGCAAGTAGCTCAAGCTCACCTTCCATACCGTTGAGCTTGGTGTCGAACTCCTTCGGAATTCTCCCTTCAGCTTCACGAATGTTCGTGCTAATGAGCTTCGCCTGTTCAGTGAACCGCGCGTCGATCAGCTCTACCAGCAGTGGAGATAGTGCATCCGAGGTGCGGTCAGCGCGATCAGCGGTCAACTCGCTTCATACACGTTTCGCAGCTGCTTTCGACATTTCGTTTTCGTTATCTCTCACTCGCGATTATGCTATTTGCTTATGCAGTTATGATTATGGTTATGAGTTTTTCTTCATTTTGTGTTTCGAGTGTTTCGGCTTATAGCTTAAGAGAGTAACTCTCACAGATTGTTATTGTTGTTTTGTTGTTAGCTTCCGCATAGTTTGCTTACATTCGCTGCCAAAGTTCTTGCTCTTTAGTTTTTTGTTATTGTAATTTATGTTTCCCGCGTCAAGTCGGGAGCAAAGTTAATTTGATTGTTATTCGTTAATTGTGTATTAATTTAACACAACATTTAACAGATAATATGCCAATGCGTAGATCACAACTAAATGTTCCCTTCTGTTTTTTAAAAAATTACTTTTGGCACAAAAAACGAGAAAAAAACACGGAACGCAAAGTAAAAGCGTCTGCTTGAGCTGAACTCTCAATCACTTCAACCCAAGACTTTGTGGTGTCTTCATTATTTTCCCACTGAATTAGGTGAATATTCTAATACTGCCGCTCAATACTTTAAAGTATTGGTACGATACTCTTTTTGCTTACTCGCAAAATATTTTTGGAAGAAAACAAATCAACATTGTTTGTACCTAAAAATTTTCCGGCAACCTAGGTATAAGGAAAAATATTTCGTTAATACATAAATACTTGTACTACTTTTACTTGTACTTGCTATCAAATAATTTTTGATGTGTTAATATCTATAGGCACGGGTATCTATTTCTGCCAGTTGAATACATGCAAACAATGCAGCGTGCCGTTCTGCGCTGGTCTCGACTAACGAACAAATTTAGACCGTGCACCGACTGAAAAATTTCATAAACATATTCATCTGAGTTTTAGAGCGTTCAAGTATAACGTAACGCAATTTGGTTTGGAAGGGGGGTCTCGTCAAACGTTACGATGCGTTACAAGTGTGTGTGGGGGGGGGGGGGGGGAGAAGGGTCTTTCTCAACAGGTTACGTAACATTCTGCTATACTTCGGTTATAGAAAAAAGCAAAATTATTCGTAAATTACAAATATTAAAGAAATAATAATTTATACGGACGAAAGGAAATTTTTATTCATTTATATTTTCAATTTTTTAATTATTAAAAAATCTAAAAAAATATTGTCACTTGTTGTCACGTGTTACGTAACGCTTAATTGCTGGGCGGAGGGGGGATCAAGATGAACGTTACGATGCGTTACAAGGGGGGTGGGGGTTTCAAAAATCTTAAAAAATTGCGTTACGTAATATTTGAACGCTCCCTATAACGTTTTTTAGTCATTTCAAACGGTCGAACGTGGTCAATGTGGTATTTCAACAACAGTCTATCTCCTTTATCGATAGGTTGTAGATACCCCTCTCGCTTTCCAGATTTTTCATTAACAACAATACACTCAACACAACTATATCTTATGCGTGAAACTTTTTCTTTAACTTTGGGAATAAAATAGGATTTTTCGACTAAGTCCTGAGTTTTTTTGTAAGAAAAATGACCTTGTGTGTGCTATTTGTATAATTTCATTTTCCATTTGAGCTGGTACTACACTACTACACTACTAATAATACTTTCTGACAACATGTAGCAAGCAACTCTGCTTAATACATCTACGTGCTTCATCTTTGTTCCGATCTATGTTCTATTACATAATTAAAATCTTCCAAAAACATTGCCCAACGCGCTACTCTCTGTGGCACGTACTTCTTTATCATATCTTTTACCTCAGTAATATGAATTTCGTCAAGATGAGATAGTTTCACTTCATTTTCTCCCATTACTTTTTCCGAAACTAACATACAAATGTCTTTAAACTCAACTACTTAACAAGTCTGCGCATGATGACTGAAAACGTTTGTTAGTTTTTATTTCATTATTTTTGTCTTTCTCTAAACGTTGCGTTCTTCCTGCCGTTATTTGCATATCAACATGCTCAAGAACCGTCCTACCTAAAATAGCATCAAAATCAATATCTCCATCTGGTATAACATGAAATTCAATGCTCATTTCTAAATTGTCAATTTTAACTGGTATAACGGCACTACCAAATGTTAATACTTGACTTTCTCCAATTCCTGTCAAACATTTCCCGGAACCATTCAACGTTAACTTCCCAAACTTGAAGAATACTCTTTTCTTTATTAAACATATGTCAGCGCCTGTGTCTATGAGACCTTTGAATCGTACGCCTGAATACGTGACATCTTTTAGTTAAAGCCCTGAAGCAGTGAAAAAACTTGTTGGCTTTGGAACAACTTCATCAAAATGTACTACATTTGCGTTCGGTTCACTCTCCTTTTTAAATTCAACATTACTTTTGCAATCTGCGGCACGGTGGCCTGGCTTACTGCATTTGAAACATTTAAAATCTTTTTTGTACAATGTTTTCTTAAATGAGACTCATCACCGCATTTAAAACACTTTCTGGAGTTCCCTGATGTCGACTCCCTACCTATGTTATCTACATTCACTGCCTGCGACCAATTCTTCTTATATTGATCTGGTTCACAACGAGATTTTGAATATATCTCAATCTGAGATTTCAAGTCCCTCAAATTCTTGGCTCGGTACAACATTGCTTTATTTGCTCGTGTGTCTGGAACACCTGCAATAAAATGTTCAATAATGCTAGCGTCGTCTAATTTTATTGGCTTAGCAATTTCCAATAATGCGTACAAAAACTCTTGCAAAGACTCCCTTTTCTTTTGCTGACGTTTGTGCAAAAATCGATGTATCTCTGCTGAAGGCAATTGAACTGTAAATTCTTCAAGTAGAGCGTATTTTAGTGTTTCCCAATTTCGTAGATCACGTAAACTGCGTACAAACGACTTTGCAGCACCAACCAGTTACTGTTTTGCATATACAAAAAGTTGAAGCTTATTCCACTTCACGGTTTCTGCACATTCTTCCAACTCTTCTACCCACTTAGTTATATCGCGTTATAAGAACTACTAAATTGTGACACACTACCCTCTACGTCTTTCAAGGTGAACCATGGCTTGTTTGCCATACTTCATTTGGTAACATCGGGTTTGGCACTGATCTATCTTCTAACCACTGATTCGTCATCGTCATCGTCTTCCTGGTGACCATAATGTATCAATAATCTGTTTTGTAAATCGCGTTTAACCCCGCTAGTCTGCAGTCCGAGCTGGATTAACTTTTGCCGCAAATCTACGACACGCATTACCATAATCTTATTAACTTGCATCTTGCCGTTTACAATTTACTTAAGATAATACAATTATTAATATATCGTTTTGATAATCGCTATAACGTTGTGTGCATACACTGATGCGATTGCTTTTCTCATCCATCTTTCTGACCAAACTTTGAGCAATAATATGGCAAATGTTAAGCCCATTGTGTTGCTTAGCTAAAATTCTAAGCATTACATTACTGTTCGCCATTGGATCAATCATATTATCCAACATATCTGATGAGACCTAATTTTAGAAACGCACCAAAAAAATTTAAAGCTAATACCCAACGCACTATAATTGAAATGTTTACAAATAATAGGTTTTTGGATACAAAAATAAATAAAAATGCAGACTCTTGCATGTTTATTGGGAACGAAATAAGTTCCCCACAGATGAAGAGGCCTGGTTTGAAGAGCCATTGTTGCCCGCCACTCCGATATTGGAAAGAGATAAAAGCTCCTCCATGCTCGTCCGCCTTGCCTGACATACACCTGAGCAGAGCGCGTAAAGACCGCTGAGAAAGCTTTATGCTTTTTAAGCTTAAGCGCCTCTTTAAAAATTATGTAATTGAGCTTTGACAGCTGTTCATTGATGTAGAAGGGCGCTTGAGAGTTGAGACCCAAGAGATTTAGACTCAGTGGCATCTTAGAGCTTCGTCGGTGTGCTCCCGCGGCGTGTAGTAGTGCATTTTTGTCTCGCAAGCTGACGAACTTAACGATCACAATTGGGTCTAAAACGGTATGTGTCGGGCCGCGTGGTTATATTCTGAACACCTCACTTATTCTCGGCGGCGGGGAAGTGAGTTCGAGTGAGAAAAATAAATTGTTTATAATAGTTTTTAAGTTTTCGTCATCACTCATTGGGATACTCTGAATGCGAACATCATTTGCGATGCTGGCATTCTCCTCTGGCATATACTGTGCTCTCAGTTTTGCCTCGAGATCAGACACCCTTTCCCGCAGTGCCGGAATGGTTTCGGCCTCAAGATGCTGGACTCTCTTGGCAAGTAGCTTAAGCTCACCTTCCATACCGTTGAGCTTGTTGTCGAACTCCTTCAGAATTCTCCCTTTAGCTTCACGAATGTTCGTGCTAATGAGCTTCGCCTGTTCAGTGAACCGCGCGTCGATCAGCTCTACCAGCAGTGGAGATAGTGCATCCGAGGTGCGGTCAGCGCGATCAGCGGTCAACTCGCTTCATACACGTTTCGCAGCTGCTTTCGACATTTCGTTTTCGTTATCTCTCACTCGCGATTATGCTATTTGCTTATGCAGTTATGATTATGGTTATGAGTTTTTCTTCATTTTGTGTTTCGAGTGTTTCGGCTTATAGCTTAAGAGAGTAACTCTCACAGATTGTTATTGTTGTTTTGTTGTTAGCTTCCGCATAGTTTGCTTACATTCGCTGCCAAAGTTCTTGCTCTTTAGTTTTTTGTTATTGTAATTTATGTTTCCCGCGTCAAGTCGGGAGCAAAGTTAATTTGATTGTTATTCGTTAATTGTGTATTAATTTAACACAACATTTAACAGATAATATGCCAATGCGTAGATCACAACTAAATGTTCCCTTCTGTTTTTTAAAAAATTACTTTTGGCACAAAAAACGAGAAAAAAACACGGAACGCAAAGTAAAAGCGTCTGCTTGAGCTGAACTCTCAATCACTTCAACCCAAGACTTTGTGGTGTCTTCATTATTTTCCCACTGAATTAGGTGAATATTCTAATACTGCCGCTCAATACTTTAAAGTATTGGTACGATACTCTTTTTTTTTTCTTTGGAGAAGGGTCTTTCTCAACAGGTTACGGAACATTCTGCTATACTTCGGTTATAGAAAAAAGCAAAATTATTCGTAAATTACAAATATTAAAGAAATAATAATTTATACGGACGAAAGGAAATTTTTATTCATTTATATTTTCAATTTTTTAATTATTAAAAAATCTAAAAAAATATTGTCACTTGTTGTCACGTGTTACGTAACGCTTAATTGCTGGGCGGAGGGGGGGATCAAGATAAACGTTACGATGCGTTACAAGGGGGGTGGGGGTTTCAAAAATCTTTAAAAATTGCGTTACGTAATATTTGAACGCTCCCTATAACGTTTTTTAGTCATTTCAAACGGTCGAACGTGGTCAATGTGGTATTTCAACAACAGTCTATCTCCTTTATCGATAGGTTGTAGATACCCCTCTCGCTTTCCAGATTTTTCATTAACAACAATACACTCAACACAACTATCTCTTATGCGTGAAACTTTTTCTTTAACTTTGGGAATAAAATAGGATTTTTCGACTAAGTCCTGAGTTTTTTTGTAAGAAAAATGACCTTGTGTGTGCTATTTGTATAATTTCATTTTCCATTTGAGCTGGTACTACACTACTACACTACTAATAATACTTTCTGACAACATGTAGCAAGCAACTCTGCTTAATACATCTACGTGCTTCATCTTTGTTCCGATCTATGTTCTATTACATAATTAAAATCTTCCAAAAACATTGCCCAACGCGCTACTCTCTGTGGCACGTACTTCTTTATCATATCTTTTACCTCAGTAATATGAATTTCGTCAAGATGAGATAGTTTTACTTCATTTTCTCCCATTACTTTTTCCGAAACTAACATACAAATGTCTTTAAACTCAACTACTTAACAAGTCTGCGCATGATGACTGAAAACGTTTGTTAGTTTTTATTTCATTATTTTTGTCTTTCTCTAAACGTTGCGTTCTTCCTGCCGTTATTTGCATATCAACATGCTCAAGAACCGTCCTACCTAAAATAGCATCAAAATCAATATCTCCATCTGGTATAACATGAAATTCAATGCTCATTTCTAAATTGTCAATTTTAACTGGTATAACGGCACTACCAAATGTTAATACTTGACTTTCTCCAATTCCTGTCAAACATTTCCCGGAACCATTCAACGTTAACTTCCCAAATTTGAAGAATACTCTTTTCTTTATTAAACATATGTCAGCGCCTGTGTCTATGAGACCTTTGAATCGTACGCCTGAATACGTGACATCTTTTAGTTCGAGCCCTGAAGCAGTGAAAAAACTTGTTGGCTTTGGAACAACTTCATCAAAATGTACTACATTTGCGTTCGGTTCACTCTCCTTTTTAAATTCAACATTACTTTTGCAATCTGCGGCACGGTGGCCTGGCTTACTGCATTTGAAACATTTAAAATCTTTTTTTGTACAATGTTTTCTTAAATGAGACTCATCACCGCATTTAAAACACTTTCTGGAGTTCCCTGATGTCGACTCCCTACCTATGTTATCTACATTCACTGCCTGCGACCAATTCTTCTTATATTGATCTGGTTCACAACGAGATTTTGAATATATCTCAATCTGAGATTTCAAGTCCCTCAAATTCTTGGCTCGGTACAACATTGCTTTATTTGCTCGTGTGTCTGGAACACCTGCAATAAAATATTCAATAATGCTAGCGTCGTCTAATTTTATTGGCTTAGCAATTTCCAATAATGCGTACAAAAACTCTTGCAAAGACTCCCTTTTCTTTTGCTGACGTTTGTGCAAAAATCGATGTTTCTCTGCTGAAGGCAATTGAACTGTAAATTCTTCAAGTAGAGCGTATTTTAGTGTTTCCCAATTTCGTAGATCACGTAAACTGCGTACAAACGACTTTGCAGCACCAACCAGTTACTGTTTTGCATATACAAAAACTTGAAGCTTATTCCACTTCACGGTTTCTGCACATTCTTCCAACTCTTCTACCCACTTAGTTATATCGCGTTATAAGAACTACTAAATTGTGACACACTACCCTCTACGTCTTTCAAGGTGAACCATGGCTTGTTTGCCATACTTCATTTGGTAACATCGGGTTTGGCACTGATCTATCTTCTAACCACTGATTCGTCATCGTCATCGTCTTCCTGGTGACCATAATGTATCAATAATCTGTTTTGTAAATCGCGTTTAACCCCGCTAGTCTGCAGTCCGAGCTGGATTAACTTTTGCCGCAAATCTACGACACGCATTACCATAATCTTATTAACTTGCATCTTGCCGTTTACAATTTACTTAAGATAATACAATTATTAATATATCGTTTTGATAATCGCTATAACGTTGTGTGCATACACTGATGCGATTGCTTTTCTCATCCATCTTTCTGACCAAACTTTGAGCAATAATATGGCAAATGTTAAGCCCATTGTGTTGCTTAGCTAAAATTCTAAGCATTACATTACTGTTCGCCATTGGATCAATCATATTATCCAACATATCTGATGAGACCTAATTTTAGAAACGCACCAAAAAAATTTAAAGCTAATACCCAACGCACTATAATTGAAATGTTTACAAATAATAGGTTTTTGGATACAAAAATAAATAAAAATGCAGACTCTTGCATGTTTATTGGGAACGAAATAAGTTCCCCACAGATGAAGAGGCCTGGTTTGAAGAGCCATTGTTGCCCGCCACTCCGATATTGGAAAGAGATAAAAGCTCCTCCATGCTCGTCCGCCTTGCCTGACATACACCTGAGCAGAGCGCGTAAAGACCGCTGAGAAAGCTTTATGCTTTTTAAGCTTAAGCGCCTCTTTAAAAATTATGTAATTGAGCTTTGACAGCTGTTCATTGATGTAGAAGGGCGCTTGAGAGTTGAGACCCAAGAGATTTAGACTCAGTGGCATCTTAGAGCTTCGTCGGTGTGCTCCCGCGGCGTGTAGTAGTGCATTTTTGTCTCGCAAGCTGACGAACTTAACGATCACAATTGGGTCTAAAACGGTATGTGTCGGGCCGCGTGGTTATATTCTGAACACCTCACTTATTCTCGGCGGCGGGGAAGTGAGTTCGAGTGAGAAAAATAAATTGTTTATAATAGTTTTTAAGTTTTCGTCATCACTCATTGGGATACTCTGAATGCGAACATCATTTGCGATGCTGGCATTCTCCTCTGGCATATACTGTGCTCTCAGTTTTGCCTCGAGATCAGACACCCTTTCCCGCAGTGCCGGAATGGTTTCGGCCTCAAGATGCTGGACTCTCTTGGCAAGTAGCTTAAGCTCACCTTCCATACCGTTGAGCTTGGTGTCGAACTCCTTCAGAATTCTCCCTTTAGCTTCACGAATGTTCGTGCTAATGAGCTTCGCCTGTTCAGTGAACCGCGCGTCGATCAGCTCTACCAGCAGTGGAGATAGTGCATCCGAGGTGCGGTCAGCGCGATCAGCGGTCAACTCGCTTCATACACGTTTCGCAGCTGCTTTCGACATTTCGTTTTCGTTATCTCTCACTCGCGATTATGCTATTTGCTTATGCAGTTATGATTATGGTTATGAGTTTTTCTTTATTTTGTGTTTCGAGTGTTTCGGCTTATAGCTTAAGAGAGTAACTCTCACAGATTGTCATTGTTGTTTTGTTGTTAGCTTCCGCCTAGTTTGCTCACATTCGCTGCCAAAGTTCTTGCTCTTTAGTTTTTTGTTATTGTAATTTATGTTTTCCGCGTCAAGCTGGGAGCAAAGTTAATTTGATTGTTTTTCGTTAATTGTGTATTAATTTAACACAACATTTAACAGATAATATGCCAATGCGTAGATCACAACTAAATGTTCCCTTCTGTTTTTTAAAAAATTACTTTTGGCACAAAAAAACGAAAAAAAACACGGAACGCAAAGTAAAAGCGTCTGCTTAAGCTGAGCTCTCAATCACTTCAACCCAAAACTTTGTGGTGTCTTCATTATTTTCCCACTGAATTAGGTGAATATTCTAATATTGCCGCTCAATACTTTAAATTTTCTTTGAATTAAAGAACTCCAGTACGATACTCTTTTTGCTTACTCGCAAAATATTTTTGGAAGAAAACAAATCAACATTATTTGTACCTGAAAATTTTCCGGCAACCTAGGTATAAGGAAAAATATTTCGTTAATACATAAATACTTGTACTACTTTTACTTGTACTTGCTATCAAATAATTTTTGATGTGTTAACATCTATAGGCACGGGTATCTATTTCTGCCAGTTGAATACATGCAAACAATGCAGCGTGCCGTTCTGCGCTGGTCTCGACTAACGAACAAATTTAGACCGTGGACCGACTGAAAAATTTCATAAACATATTCATCTGAGTTTTAGAGCGTTCAAGTATAACGTAACGCAATTTGGTTTGGAAGGGGGGTCTCGTCAAACGTTACGATGCGTTACAAGTGTGTGTGGTGGGGGGGGGGGGGGGGGGAGAAGGGTCTTTCTCAACAGGTTACGGAACATTCTGCTATACTTCGGTTATAGAAAAAAGCAAAATTATTCGTAAATTACAAATATTAAAGAAATAATAATTTATACGGACGAAAGGAAATTTTTATTCATTTATATTTTCAATTTTTTAATTATTAAAAAATCTAAAAAAATATTGTCACTTGTTGTCACGTGTTACGTAACGCTTAATTGCTGGGCGGAGGGGGGGATCAAGATAAACGTTACGATGCGTTACAAGGGGGGTGGGGGTTTCAAAAATCTTTAAAAATTGCGTTACGTAATATTTGAACGCTCCCTATAACGTTTTTTAGTCATTTCAAACGGTCGAACGTGGTCAATGTGGTATTTCAACAACAGTCTATCTCCTTTATCGATAGGTTGTAGATACCCCTCTCGCTTTCCAGATTTTTCATTAACAACAATACACTCAACACAACTATCTCTTATGCGTGAAACTTTTTCTTTAACTTTGGGAATAAAATAGGATTTTTCGACTAAGTCCTGAGTTTTTTTGTAAGAAAAATGACCTTGTGTGTGCTATTTGTATAATTTCATTTTCCATTTGAGCTGGTACTACACTACTACACTACTAATAATACTTTCTGACAACATGTAGCAAGCAACTCTGCTTAATACATCTACGTGCTTCATCTTTGTTCCGATCTATGTTCTATTACATAATTAAAATCTTCCAAAAACATTGCCCAACGCGCTACTCTCTGTGGCACGTACTTCTTTATCATATCTTTTACCTCAGTAATATGAATTTCGTCAAGATGAGATAGTTTTACTTCATTTTCTCCCATTACTTTTTCCGAAACTAACATACAAATGTCTTTAAACTCAACTACTTAACAAGTCTGCGCATGATGACTGAAAACGTTTGTTAGTTTTTATTTCATTATTTTTGTCTTTCTCTAAACGTTGCGTTCTTCCTGCCGTTATTTGCATATCAACATGCTCAAGAACCGTCCTACCTAAAATAGCATCAAAATCAATATCTCCATCTGGTATAACATGAAATTCAATGCTCATTTCTAAATTGTCAATTTTAACTGGTATAACGGCACTACCAAATGTTAATACTTGACTTTCTCCAATTCCTGTCAAACATTTCCCGGAACCATTCAACGTTAACTTCCCAAATTTGAAGAATACTCTTTTCTTTATTAAACATATGTCAGCGCCTGTGTCTATGAGACCTTTGAATCGTACGCCTGAATACGTGACATCTTTTAGTTCGAGCCCTGAAGCAGTGAAAAAACTTGTTGGCTTTGGAACAACTTCATCAAAATGTACTACATTTGCGTTCGGTTCACTCTCCTTTTTAAATTCAACATTACTTTTGCAATCTGCGGCACGGTGGCCTGGCTTACTGCATTTGAAACATTTAAAATCTTTTTTTGTACAATGTTTTCTTAAATGAGACTCATCACCGCATTTAAAACACTTTCTGGAGTTCCCTGATGTCGACTCCCTACCTATGTTATCTACATTCACTGCCTGCGACCAATTCTTCTTATATTGATCTGGTTCACAACGAGATTTTGAATATATCTCAATCTGAGATTTCAAGTCCCTCAAATTCTTGGCTCGGTACAACATTGCTTTATTTGCTCGTGTGTCTGGAACACCTGCAATAAAATATTCAATAATGCTAGCGTCGTCTAATTTTATTGGCTTAGCAATTTCCAATAATGCGTACAAAAACTCTTGCAAAGACTCCCTTTTCTTTTGCTGACGTTTGTGCAAAAATCGATGTATCTCTGCTGAAGGCAATTGAACTGTAAATTCTTCAAGTAGAGCGTATTTTAGTGTTTCCCAATTTCGTAGATCACGTAAACTGCGTACAAACGACTTTGCAGCACCAACCAGTTACTGTTTTGCATATACAAAAACTTGAAGCTTATTCCACTTCACGGTTTCTGCACATTCTTCCAACTCTTCTACCCACTTAGTTATATCGCGTTATAAGAACTACTAAATTGTGACACACTACCCTCTACGTCTTTCAAGGTGAACCATGGCTTGTTTGCCATACTTCATTTGGTAACATCGGGTTTGGCACTGATCTATCTTCTAACCACTGATTCGTCATCGTCATCGTCTTCCTGGTGACCATAATGTATCAATAATCTGTTTTGTAAATCGCGTTTAACCCCGCTAGTCTGCAGTCCGAGCTGGATTAACTTTTGCCGCAAATCTACGACACGCATTACCATAATCTTATTAACTTGCATCTTGCCGTTTACAATTTACTTAAGATAATACAATTATTAATATATCGTTTTGATAATCGCTATAACGTTGTGTGCATACACTGATGCGATTGCTTTTCTCATCCATCTTTCTGACCAAACTTTGAGCAATAATATGGCAAATGTTAAGCCCATTGTGTTGCTTAGCTAAAATTCTAAGCATTACATTACTGTTCGCCATTGGATCAATCATATTATCCAACATATCTGATGAGACCTAATTTTAGAAACGCACCAAAAAAATTTAAAGCTAATACCCAACGCACTATAATTGAAATGTTTACAAATAATAGGTTTTTGGATACAAAAATAAATAAAAATGCAGACTCTTGCATGTTTATTGGGAACGAAATAAGTTCCCCACAGATGAAGAGGCCTGGTTTGAAGAGCCATTGTTGCCCGCCACTCCGATATTGGAAAGAGATAAAAGCTCCTCCATGCTCGTCCGCCTTGCCTGACATACACCTGAGCAGAGCGCGTAAAGACCGCTGAGAAAGCTTTATGCTTTTTAAGCTTAAGCGCCTCTTTAAAAATTATGTAATTGAGCTTTGACAGCTGTTCATTGATGTAGAAGGGCGCTTGAGAGTTGAGACCCAAGAGATTTAGACTCAGTGGCATCTTAGAGCTTCGTCGGTGTGCTCCCGCGGCGTGTAGTAGTGCATTTTTGTCTCGCAAGCTGACGAACTTAACGATCACAATTGGGTCTAAAACGGTATGTGTCGGGCCGCGTGGTTATATTCTGAACACCTCACTTATTCTCGGCGGCGGGGAAGTGAGTTCGAGTGAGAAAAATAAATTGTTTATAATAGTTTTTAAGTTTTCGTCATCACTCATTGGGATACTCTGAATGCGAACATCATTTGCGATGCTGGCATTCTCCTCTGGCATATACTGTGCTCTCAGTTTTGCCTCGAGATCAGACACCCTTTCCCGCAGTGCCGGAATGGTTTCGGCCTCAAGATGCTGGACTCTCTTGGCAAGTAGCTTAAGCTCACCTTCCATACCGTTGAGCTTGGTGTCGAACTCCTTCAGAATTCTCCCTTTAGCTTCACGAATGTTCGTGCTAATGAGCTTCGCCTGTTCAGTGAACCGCGCGTCGATCAGCTCTACCAGCAGTGGAGAGAGTGCATCCGAGGTGCGGTCAGCGCGATCAGCGGTCAACTCGCTTCATACACGTTTCGCAGCTGCTTTCGACATTTCGTTTTCGTTATCTCTCACTCGCGATTATGCTATTTGCTTATGCAGTTATGATTATGGTTATGAGTTTTTCTTTATTTTGTGTTTCGAGTGTTTCGGCTTATAGCTTAAGAGAGTAACTCTCACAGATTGTCATTGTTGTTTTGTTGTTAGCTTCCGCCTAGTTTGCTCACATTCGCTGCCAAAGTTCTTGCTCTTTAGTTTTTTGTTATTGTAATTTATGTTTTCCGCGTCAAGCTGGGAGCAAAGTTAATTTGATTGTTTTTCGTTAATTGTGTATTAATTTAACACAACATTTAACAGATAATATGCCAATGCGTAGATCACAACTAAATGTTCCCCTCTGTTTTTTAAAAAATTACTTTTGGCACAAAAAAACGAAAAAAAACACGGAACGCAAAGTAAAAGCGTCTGCTTAAGCTGAGCTCTCAATCACTTCAACCCAAAACTTTGTGGTGTCTTCATTATTTTCCCACTGAATTAGGTGAATATTCTAATATTGCCGCTCAATACTTTAAATTTTCTTTGAATTAAAGAACTCCAGTACGATACTCTTTTTGCTTACTCGCAAAATATTTTTGGAAGAAAACAAATCAACATTATTTGTACCTGAAAATTTTCCGGCAACCTAGGTATAAGGAAAAATATTTCGTTAATACATAAATACTTGTACTACTTTTACTTGTACTTGCTATCAAATAATTTTTGATGTGTTAACATCTATAGGCACGGGTATCTATTTCTGCCAGTTGAATACATGCAAACAATGAAGCGTGCCGTTCTGCGCTGGTCTCGACTTACGAACAAATTTAGACCGTGGACCGACTGAAAAATTTCATAAACATATTCATCTGAGTATGGGAGCGTTCAAGTATTACGTAACGCAATTTGGTTGGGAAGGGGGGTCTCGTCAAACGTTACGATGCATTACAAGGGGGGGGAGGGGTCTTTCTCAACACGTTACGTAACATTCTGCTATACTTCGGTTATGGAAAAAAGCACAATTATTCGTAAATTACAAATATTAAAGAAATAATAATTTATACGGACGAAAAGAAATCTTTATTCATTTATATTTTCAATTATTTAATTATTAAAAAATCTAAAAAAATATTGTCACTTGAGTGTTACGTAACGCTTAATTGCGTGGGGGGGTGGTCAAGATAAACGTTACGATGCGTTACAAGGGGGGTTGTGGGTTTCAAAAATCTTAAAAAATTGCGTTACGTAATATTTGAACGCTCCCTATGATTGTATTGGTGTAGCGGCAGAGAATAACTGTTAAATACAAATTTTAGAGTTTTGCCTCAATCTGCTTGATACAGTCCAAGTTGGAAGGGTAGTATAAACTTAATATGAACTTTGTGCAATTGAATAGCAAAACTTGAGATTCTTTAATATAATTTTAATTCTACAAGTTTGTTTATATTCTAACATAAAAATCATATATTAAAGTTTTCATTGACAATTACTATATATGATAAAAGTTTAGCTTAAGCTAAAAGTGTAATTACGCGAATATAAGTAAACTAAAAATATCTGTGCTGTGTAAGGGCAGCCCTAATACTCGATATCTATCGAGTATTTATGAATTATCGGTGCGGTAAACAGCTGAACTCAATCATATATTCAAAATGTAAGTAAACGAATAATTATTTGTGAACATTTAGTAAGATTTTTTGCGTTTAGGGGCAAAAAACGAAACGCAGAGCAAGAAAACTTGCTATTGGGTTTCATGAAGGAAAATCCGGACGTGGCAAAAGATTTTACCAAAGGGGATAAGGTGGTAATTGGTGCAATGTGGGAAGTACTTGCCAAAAACTTGAATGCAAGTGGGCCTCCTTGCAAAAATACAAATACAATACAACTAACGACACCCGGAAACCAAAATATCTCAAAAAAAAAAAAAAACAGTTTCGACTCAACTATTTTGCCGGCAGACATCTTCATGCTAATATGTTCTTTACATATAGAGGATTCAAGAGCGTCGATGACGTTATGTAGCACTTTTGAAAAAGTACTCCTGCCTATGGTGATGTTGAAATCTTTTGCCACTGCTAGCTGATATGTGCCAGTTGCTAAAAAGCGTAGAGTTGCTGCAAGCTTCGTTGTTGGGTCGATGAGCCGATTATTGTTTATTGTTTTGGCATTTATAGATTCCAGTAGCATTTTAAATGTTTCTTTACTAACCCGAAACGACTCCCGAAATCTATAAATTTTAAATAAAATATGTTTACTATGAAAATAACGACCAACTTACTTAGAGTCCAACATTTCCATAACGTTGGTGCTTTCTTGGGCTCGTAGCAATCGATTAATGCTTCTAGCTTTTAATTTAGCAAGACGTTCTCTTTCTCTTGCTGCTAAAATAAGTGCTGCCGGCATGTTTAATAGCTTATTTAAATAAACGGGTTTTTTAATTTTTTGGTTTGATTTACTCAATCAGCTGTTTGTCTCGATAAAAAATTGGTATCGAAATTCAGTATAAGAAGAATATAAGTCGATCGAAAACTGGGAATGCAACCATCGAAATGAGAATCCATTTCGATTCCGTTTCGACTCGAAATATAGAACAGGCCTGATTAGTTCTACGAAATATTTTAGTTGAACTGATCAGCTGTTTTCTAAGTTCAAATTCAATTTAGTTCACTTTCGGGTAACTGGGCCTTTATATCTGCTCGATAGTCAGATCACCACCTACCACAAGTAGAAAAAAGCGGAAAAAAGAAATTTTTCCCGCAATCGGACTTCCTAAAAAGCCAGATGTGACGAGAAAAAAGCGAGTTTGGCAACACTGGTGCATAAACACTCTTTAATGTTTTCAGTATTATTACACTAGTCAACAGTTTTTTATTGTTATACAGTAATGCAAAGATGTACTCAACTTTCAAAAGTGTATTCAGTAGTGCATTTGTGTCGATGTTGTTTGCCGCCGACACAGAAAAAGGAAAAAGATGAAATATAACAAAAATCTCGAAGAGCAGGCCCGGCAAGAAATTTTCCCGGTTTTGGCTGTCGGTCAAAAATGGGAGTCGTCAATTGCTATTTTCCTACCAAATTTGGTGACTCTTGCTCGTGTTAATAAAAGGTGTTGGAAGGTGTGCAGATGGTGGAATGGGTGGTGGTGGCATCCAAATTTTTTTTTTAAAAATGGGGATTTGTTACTGCGGGAGGGGGGTAGGGTGCAATGGGTGGGCCTGGCTCCAAAATCTTAGATGCAGTTTTTTGGGGATTGATGGAAGCTTTCTTCTCACTTAATTTGGTAGTTCTAGCTGTAAGTGCGTGCGAAACAGGTGGATTTATCGATTTTGAGCTATCGAATTTATCGATTTACGTATCCTGGCTATGGATAAAGATATTTGGAAGGTTTCAAGTCTCTTGATTGAAGGGTGTGGAATGAAGTTGGGTTCATACAGACGGACATCATGCCGAACATAGCACAAACCCATTATACTCTTTACTTTCGGTATCGAGCATAAAAATCAAAAAGCAGCAACAGGTACACAAAGAATACACTCGGCAGAAAAAGTACGCGTACTTGAATGTTGAGTCTTTGGCCTTAAAAAAGTGATAAAAAAACAAGTAAGAAGGCTCTAGTCGGGATAGCGCGACCAGAAGATACCCTGAACCCAGTTGCAGGCCTTGCGTCCTAAAAGTATGCTTCAAATAATGATCACTTTAAACAAAACTCATAACTGACTTAATTTAACGATATCTCTGGTGTTTCTTAACCGATTTGGACGAAATTTTGAAAAAAGTTCTATCGTTACCCATTACACCAACCCCCATTTTTACATTTTTCAAACTCGATATTTTATTGTTTTCGATTCCATGTGTATATCGAAAACCAGAAAAGTTATCGATAATTTGAAGCAAACTTGTTCTGCTCATGGTATAGGAGAACTTATATTCAAAATCTGAAGTCTCTAGCTCTTGTAGTCTCTGAGATCTACGCGTTCATACAGACGGACAGTCAGACAGACGGACGGACATGGCCATATCGACTCGGCTATTGATACTGATCAAGAATATATATACTTTATGGGGTCGGAGATGCTTCCTTCTGCCTGTTACATACTTTTGCACAAAACCATTATACCCTGATTTACCCATTTTATGGGTTCAGGGTATAAATAGTAAATTTCATAAGATATATATTGTGTTTTTAAACACTTAGATTAAACGCCTAAGTTACACTACATTTTTGTAAAGTTTTCTTGCAATAGTATATTGTTAGGTCATATACATGATCGCTGCCTCTGCCACTCTGGCAGCTTGAGTAAGTATGATGGAGAAAGCGTTAACAAAGATAGTGATCGCGTGCGTGCATGTGTGCAAGAGTGAGAGCGAGAGTGAGTGCATGTAACGAAAGAGCGAGCAATTATTTGACAGTTGACTCGCATCAATATGGAAGATAAAATGAAATTAAAACTTTTTTTTCGTGTCTGTTGAAAAAATTTATAAAAATAAACGCTATAAAAACGTTAACGCAGTAATATAATAATAACAAACAGTGCGATAAGCGCGTGCGATAGCCAAGCACTGATTAAAGTGAGAAAAAGTAAAGACAGTTGTACAAAATAAAAAGAAATAGCGCAACAAGTGGAATTAAAAAGCAGCACACGCAACAGCGAAGCAATAACTGACAAAAACAACAAACAGCACATTTCAAATCAGAATGAGCAGCAACAACAGCAGCGACAGCAGCAACGCAACAAGCGCAGTCGTCAACAGCAGAATTTCTATGAGAATCCGCCAGCAACGTCATCGTCACAGCAGCTACGAAAAATACTTTCGCCGCGAAGCGATCTATGAGAATCTGTGCGGTGGCAGCGGCCATGGCGTCTTTGCGGCCCAAGGTCGCTACTATCACTTCTGCCAGTGCCTTGTCAGCGGTAGCGCTGTCAGCGGCAGCTTCAGCGAAAACGAACAATGTGAATGTGCAACAGTTCAAACGCTCACCCCACCACACATTAAAGAAGTAATGGAGTTTCCTGTGGCGTCGCTGCATCCGCTTGCTGCTGGCAAAGTGTCAATGTCAAGTGAAATGACGCTGACTCGTTTATTTGGCTCACTGAAGCAACTGAAGCAATTAAATAGCTCCTGACCGCTGCAGCGTCTCTCCTATAAGGAGGCAAAAAAAAACTCATGAGTGTGGGAACTCACGAGCGATGTTTTAACACCTTTTTGTACCTGTTTGATTGCTATATATTAGCATAAAACAGAAAAGAATAGTTAATTAAAGTTATTTATTGTTACAATAAATAAGATTCTTGGATATTAACGATAGCTTGCCTTACGTAGTCTATTACCATTTGAAACCTGTCCTACCCCACAAAATACATGCACTAGCAACTGATCTGCACCTAGCCAACCAAGTGTCTTGAGCTAAAAGCTAGGCTTCTGCAAACACTTGTCCACAAAACAATTTTTCTTCCCCCATAATTGAGTAAGAAAACAAAATTTTGTCTTGCAAGGCAGTCAAATATCATTTTGCTATTGCTGATACTCATACATACATACATACTCTATGACACTTTCTAACAATCATTGGCATACAGTTATGCAAAGATGTACACAAATTACGAAAGTGTATTCAGTAGTACATTGGTACATACGTAAATGTAAGCCCGCGTTTGCCGCTCACACAGAAAAAGGAAAAATATCAAAATTAACAAAAACCTCGATAAACAGTCACAGCAAGAAACATATGCATGTTTCAAACGCACTTGCATACAATATGTACCAACAACATTTTACCGTTCTTGCTGTCCGCTGACCGGCCGCCTCTCCTTTACTCGAAGGGCCGCTGAACGCAAAGGGAAACTGAACAAAACAACAACGTGCTGGCTTGTCGTAGCTGAGACGCACAAATTGCACAAAGAAAAAATACCCCTTGAACCAACATTCAGTGATTGTCAATGAAAACTTTAATATATGATTTTTATGCTAGAATATAAACAAACTTGTAGAATTAAAATTATATTAAAGAATCTCAAGTTTTGCTATTCAATTCCACAAAGTTCGTATTAAGTTTATACTACCCTTCCAACTTGGACTGTATCAAGCAGATTGAGGCAAAACTCTAAAATTTGTATTTAACAGTTATTCTCTGCCGCTACACCAATACAATCATACTCAGATGAATATGTATATGAAGTTTTTCAGCCGGTCCACGACAGCACTCTAAATTTGTTTGTAGGTCGAGACCAGCGCAGCACGGCACGCTTCATTGTTTGCATGTATTCAACTGGCAGAAATAGATACCCGTCCCTATAGATCAGTGATGGGCGAACGTCGACGTCTGTCGACATGCTGCATGCTGCCTTGTGTGCATAGGGCCTTTACCGCAGCCAACCGCACAAAATCACACGTACGCTATAAGCATTGGAAGCTATTTATAGAACTCGAATGTTCGGCCGTCGCGACGCGTTGCGGTGCTGGTGCGAAGCATGTTATATTTTTTTTAGTTGATGGCGAACACTTGTGAGGCGCATTATACAAATTATCATTTTTTACAGTGGCGCTTAAAAATGTTCATGCTTACATGGGAGAATGAGTTTTTCTTTATAGAAAATGAGTATGGCAGAGCACAATGCTTGATATGCAATTTTATTGTATGCCGCAATGCTACATTTTATTTAAGACGGCATTATTCAATTTGTAACGAGGTTTATAAAATTTATTCAGAAGAGCAAAGAAATTTATATCTTTTGCAATTAAAAGCTGAAAACTTTCTGCGTTTCATTGATGTTCATAACATTGATAGTAATATTATACACAATGATATTCATAATGATAATAATAATGATGATTATGATAATGATGTAAATGATGATAATGATAAAGATGCTTATGATATAAACGATGATAAGCAGGTTAACTCGTCTTGCAAAAAAGCATCCTATATACATTAATCTCAAGAACTACGTAAACGTATAATAGTTAAAAAACACAATGAACGTTAACTAGCGAACACTGTGCTGAGCACACTTCGTTTTTTTCGTCGCAGCGCACGCAAGTTGTGCTTGTATGCGTGTGAAAATTGTGACGGTATCTGTGTGTGCCCATCACTGCTATAGATGTTAACACATCAAAAATTGAGGCAGTGGTGATTCCGTGGAGATCAGTCACAATGTGGACAAAGTGTTTCGGACGCAGGCATCTTTTGATATGCAGTGCATCTGTGAGCTGAAGCGTCAGGGTCAGCTACACTGCAGTCGCAGCGATCAGCACATTTATGGGCGACTGCGCAGCGACAGAGTGCCAGCCGAAAACAGAGTAATAGACGCAGCGCAGGGGGAAACATTATAAGTTGAAGACGGCGAACAAGAACATCAACTGTTACATCTACCAATGCCAAGGAACAAGCTGCGAACCTCACGAATGCGTTAACTGCAGCCGCCAAGAAGCACAGCAACGGCAACATATGCATCGCTTTATTATACTCGATACCGAAGATAAAGTGTATATTGTTTGTGCAATGTCCGTCATGGTGTCTGTCCGTCTGTCCGTCTGTATGAACGCAACTTTTTTCCACACCCTTCAAGCTAGAGACTTGAAACTTTACAAATGTCCTTATCTATGGCATAGTAAATTAAAGTGTTAAGATTGGAGTTATACGATTACTAGGGGGCTGGCAAATCGATAAACTCGATAACGCAAAATCGATAGATCCAGCTATTTCGCAAGCCCTTGCATCTATAAGTACCAAATTTGAGGAGAAAATAGCTATTTACAATTCCCAAAACACTGCATGAAAGTTTTGGAGCCAAGCCCCCCGTTACCGAGCCCACTGCATTTTGAAATCAAAAACGACTATATTTTCCACATTTTTTGAGCTAGAGCCGCCAAATTTGGTGCAAATATAGGTGATGAAGAAACCCAAAAAAAGTGGATTGCGCCAACCACCCATACCGCCCCCAGCCCCCCTTCCACCATATTCTACTTACTTTGAGCTAGAGTCACCAAATTTGGTATGAGTATAGCACTTGACATCATAAATAGATCTGCAGCAAAACTTTGGACGCCACGCCCCCCCCATACCAGCCCCCAGCTCCTCTTCCACCATATTCTACTAATTTTGAGCTAGAGTCACCAAATTTGGTATGAGTATAGCAATTAACATCATAAACAGATCTGCTGCAAAACTTTGGACGCCACGCCCCTACATACCAGCCCCCAGCACCCAGCCCCCCTTCCACCATATTCTAATAACTTTGAGCTAGAGTCACCAAATTCGGTTTGAGAATAGCTATTGACATCATAAATAGATCTGCAGCAAAAGTTTGGATGCCACGCCCCCCCTTACCAACCACATCCCCCCTTTCCTCAAATTTTACTATTTTTGAGCTAGAGTCACCAAATTTGGTATGAGGATAGCAATTGACATCATACACAGATCTTCAGCTAAAATTTTGATGCCACGATAAAAAACATTTATTATTATTAATTTAATGTTGTATTTTTAATAGTTTTTTATTTCTAATTATGTTTTGAATTTGTTTTTATATTTTTAATTTAGTATTAAGGTTTTTGATGCGAAAATTTATTCTTATCTTAAAATAAAATTTTTTTACGTCATTGGGGATGTCAACATTTTTGTAAACAACATTGTAAACCAGTGGTGTCCAAAATTGGAAAAGGCAGCCACGCGTGGTTGACAAGAAAAATTCTGCCGGCGTCGCAGCCGACACATGTATAGAGAAAGAGAATATGTGTATTCTATAAATATAACGCTCGGCAGCTTGTTCTCTTACTATGCGCGTGTTCGGCTGCATTTGCTCTCATGACTCATGTGTTCGGCTAAAGCGCAAAAGTCAAACGCGCAGTTATTCGCTGAGCTACACGTTAAAAATAATATTAAGTAAAAGTCGCAACAAATTAAGCGATCAGCACCTATCAGATCTCTTACGGATTAAAGAATACAAAGGAGACATCGATTTGGGTGAGTTATTCAAAAATTAATTCTCAATAAAAATAAAATAATAATAAAAATAAATAAAATAAAAATCCTAACCTTTGTTTTCTTCTTTTCAGCACGCCAATATCGACGATACAATACAAATATGCTGCGCATCGATTTAATTTGTTTTATGTTTAAATCGCACGCATTTTATTTTTTAAGTGTAAAGCAGAAAAA
The DNA here is from genome assembly GCA_035044585.1 of Scaptomyza polygonia. Classification (NCBI taxonomy): domain Eukaryota; kingdom Metazoa; phylum Arthropoda; class Insecta; order Diptera; family Drosophilidae; genus Scaptomyza; species Scaptomyza polygonia. Next base: position 46,568 of record JAWNNU010002293.1, read on the forward strand.
CGTCTCGTTGCCTTCGTTTTTCAATGCTTCGCACACAAGCGCAACAAGTGTCATGCGAGCCATGGTTGAATTATACATGGTTAAGTCGTGAGAGCATGCTCGCTCAATTTTTAGGAGCCTGTTGTTAGTCGCAAAGCAGCTGTCAACATGATAAGTTGTGAGTGCGGACGAATTTTTCGTGGAATTTTAAGGTTATGTTACTTTTTTAGAACTATGTTTATATGTTTTATACGTTTATACATGTTTCATGTCATTTTATTTCATTTACATAATCAGTTTAAATTCTTGTTTACACATGTAGCCAAAAACACAGAACGCTCTGAAATTAGAACCTCTGTTGAAGAATGTAAACAAAATCACACATCGTTTTATCTCTTTTTTGCTCACTAAAACAAGACGATGAAGCAATATCGAAACAGCAATTATGCTATCTCTCTTGCACTCGCATGGTCTTATCAACAGGCTCCTTCTGCCGTGCATGACTTAACCATGTATAATTCAACCATGATGCGAGCCCATGATACAATTAATATGGTAGTGTCATGCGAGCAACCAAGCAAGGTATACTTAACTAGGTAGCCGCACTATTGCTATCACCCTCTTTTTATTCCCTTATTCGTCAGTCTCGTTGCGAGCTTTGTTAGCGACGCACCTCCGCGGACAAATTTTTGCCGATCGTTGCCTTATTCGGCAGTCTCGTTGCGAGCATTGTAAGCGACGCACTTTCGCGGACGATTTTTGTCTCAGTTGCAGGAAAATAACTGCATGCATACATATGTATTTACATACATATCATACATACTTACACATTTTAGTGTGTTGACGCATTCTTTACTCTCTCGCTCTCGCTCTCTTTCGTACTCATTTTTCGTACTTACGTTTTAGGCAATAAAGAGAGAGAGTAATGCTACCTAGTTAAGTATACCTTGCAACCAAGTACCAACTGATTTGAACATGTGAGTGCGAGGGAGACAGTCAAGTTGCTCTCTTTATTTTACTCTCTTGACTCTTTTTAGGGGTTGTTTTGTTAGTGCGACAGAGTTAGGTATAAAAAGTGTTTTGGTTGTATGTATACGGCCGATACATTTTGGTTGCTTTGTTGTGACATTTAAATTAAAATAAATATTCATATTCAAATAAAAAACATTTATTATTATTATTTTAAAGTAGTATTTTTAATAGTTTTTAATTTTTAATTATGTTTTGTTTTTGTTTTTGTATTTTTAATACTAAATTAAGGTTTTTGATACGAAAATGTATTCTTATCTTAAAATAAAATTTTTTACTTCGTTGCGCAATGTAAACGGCACAAGTAAAAATCTAAACTAAAAAAAACACATGAACAAACATAACAAACAGAACAAAATTCGTCCACACGGACGTCTTACCACAACGACAAGCACTTTGCGACTGTCGATTGGTACCAGAAAAAAGAGAGCGTTGCTCGCATGACACTACCATAATAATTGTATCATGTGCGAGCCAAGGCATGATGGAATAACATAAGGTGGTCCATTCCGTAATTAACAGTCCCTTATTTTGTGTACATAGCACTGTTAGTGTAAATGTAACGCGGACAGCGTCTGTTGATTAACCCTAAGCAGCCCCTCTAGATAAAACAAACAAAACTTAATATTTTATAGTCTTATTTTAATTAATTTTGAATTTTCAATTAACGTCTTCGGGGTTAACCTCTTCAGTATTATTTTCGTTGACTTCAATAGTATGACTAGTATTTAAAGAACTTGTGTTTAAATCGAGCCAGACAACAATTCAGTATTCTTAGCTGCATAAAGTTGTATAATAATTAATAGCTTACAATAACTTAAATAAGAAGACAAACACAAAACACACAACATAGCTACCAACAATTACGGACAAAAATAAGTCTGCTGAAACATATAAAAACATAAACATATATCGGCACGTTAGGGCTAACAAATTTTACAGCAAAAATTCGTCCGCACCCAACCTTCTCGTTGAACAGGCAGTGAAGCACTGAAAATACTGGACAAGCGAGAGAGCGACTCTGTTGGGAATGGACCACCTTATGTTATTTCATTATGAGCCAAGGTATACTTATACTTAAGTTAAGTATACCTTGGTCGCAAAGTGCTTGTCGTTGTGGTAAGACTTCCGTGCAGACGAATTTCGTTCTGTTTGTTATTTCTGTTTATGTGTGTTTTTAAGGTTAGATTTGTACTTGTGCCGTTTACATTGCCCACCGAAGTAAAACAATTTTATTCTAAGATAAGAATACATTTTCGTATCAAAAACTTTAATACTAAATTTAAAATACAAAAACAAAAACATAACATAATTAAAAATAAAAAACTATTAAAAATACTACTTCAAATTAATAATAATTGTTTTTTATTTGAATATGAATACTTATTTTAATTTAAATGTCACAACAAAGCAACCAAAATGTATCGGCCGTATACATACAAAAAAACATTTTCTATACCTTACTTTATCGCACTTGCAAAACAGCCCTTTAACAGACTCATGAGAGTAAAATAAAGAGAGCAACTTGACTGTCTCCCTCGCACTCACGTGTTCAAATCAGTTGGTACTGGCTCTCTCGGATGACACTACCTTCTTAATTGTATCATGGAATAACATAAGGTGGTCCGTCGGCAGCCGAAGTTTTACGAAGTATCCACTTATTTCAGTGCACGTTTGCGTGTTGAAGAGAAAGGTTGTGTACGGACGATTTTTGTTTCTTGTTCATTAACCCTTAAGCGCACACTTATTAATATGAAATATTGCAAATTTTGCTGTAAAGTTTATATTTTAAAACTAAGTACCTAAACCACAACATTTCCATTAAGAATCAAAAACAGCGTTTGATTGGTAATTCAAAACTGTTAAAAATTCAACTTTAAAAAAAATTTTCGTCTTTTATTATAAATGCCATATTCAAACCCTACGGACATGCTAAGGGTTAATCAACAATCACATTGTAGCCTCACTCACACTCAATACGACACTCAGTATACTTTGTTCATTTCACTCGCACATATTGCAAGCATACAATAAGTGGATGGCTGTTGCCGACGGGACCACCTTATGTTATTACATCATGGGCCAGTTTATGCCATACCCGCCAGTATTGGCAACTAGTTCATAACTAGTCTAGAACTAGTTGCAAAGTGGACATAACTTAGGGTTGCCATCCGTCCTGGAATTCCGGGACATGTCCCGCTTTTGCAGTTAATGTCCCGGTGTCCCGACCCGACACGAAATTGTCCCGGTTTTCTATTGTTTCGATGACTAACGGATTTTTAAATGGCTGCAACTAGACGTCGCGAACTTTTCGTATGATGAAAGTGTAGCGAAGTGTGTTGAATAATTTTTTGAGAAAAACATTTCGATAGACGATTCACTCTTGTTCGACCAAATTGCCAACTTGAAGAAGTTTTTGTCACGACAAGTGAAGACGTTTTTTGAGCAAGGCTCCGCAGATAAGCTGGTACAGTTTTTTGCAGCAAACGTAAACTCGAGCTGTTACTCGGAACTTCCGAGTCGGAAGTATTGAAAATAGCAGAATTCCTTTATGCAATTCCTCCGCACAATGCAAATTGCGAAAGGTTTTTTTCGTTAATAAATTCGCAGTGGTCAGACGAAAGAAATAGGTTACTGTTGGACAATGTTGAAAACCTAATGATTGTTCAATTAAATTTTGTAGACATGAGTTGTTTGAACTTTTATAAGGAATTGATGTACAAAAAGAACACTAGTGTATTGAAAAAACAGGCAGTGTGAAGAAGTACAATAATAAGTAAGTTAACATAATTAATAAACAAGAATAATTTTACGTAGTTGTAATGACATATGGCCTGTTAAGTTAAATGGCTTATTTCAGTTTTAAAGGACTAAAAATATGTGAGCATTAAATTTCTAATAAATAAATATATCAATATTAAAATTGTGGTGGTGGGGGGCGGGGGTGGCGTATGTGGCTGAACGTCCCGGAATGGCCTGAGCCCCAGGTGGTCACCCTAACATAACTAGTTCTCGCTCGATTGCTTTTCAATGCTAACACCTGTTTACTTTTACATGGGGATGTCCTAGGAGGGCAACTTGTTCTGCTTAGCATTACTTTCGAACTAGTTCTGTACTAGTTCTTTTGGGTGAAAACTAGAACTAGTTGCCAACTGACTACTTTGGGTCAAAATTAGAACTAGTTGCCAACTGACTACTTTGAATAAAAATTAGAACTAGTTACCAACTGACTACTTTGGGTCAAAATTAGAACTAGTTGCCAACTGACTACTTTGAATAAAAACAAGTAAGAAGGCTCTAGTCGGGAGAGCCCGTCTAGAAGATACCCTGAACCCAGTTGCAATAAATATTTTACTCCTTGCGCCCATACTACCATATTAATTGTATCATGGGTGAAACAATATAAAGGTGTTCTGTTCCGAATTCTTGCTCTCTTTGGCCGTACTTAGTTTTTGTCAGTATGCATTGACACTTTAAAGTGAGCAGTTGTGTTGCGAAAAATTCATTGATATAATATTAGAAAATGTCGAAACAGTATTGTTGTGTATTGCTCAACAATGCACAACATGTCCAATTAGCTTGCGACTTAAATTTAGAATTAAAAATTTTAATGAAAAAATAAGAATTAAAAAGCAGAAACAAAGGCAAATGAGCCACAAAAAATATTTAAAAATATTACTTTAGTTTTAGTTATATTGTTAAATAAAAAGTTATTTAAAAGAATTAATTGCAAACAATAAATTTGTTTTATGTTTTTCATTTCAAATTCTATTCATTTGCTGCAGCTAACAATAACACTAGCAAGAGCAGTGCGGTATATGAAGTCATAGCTGTCTCTTTCTTATTTCTCTCTTGCTCACTGCTCTCTTCGAAACCTAAGTACGCTGCCACAGCGGAATAGAACACCTTTATATTGTTTCACCATGATTTCACCCGCCTGTGCGCGGGTGAGAGCTGGAGAATGTTATAAACTTTATAATAATATAAAGAGAGGGAGCGGAAGCAAATGGAATAATCTGAGATGGTTACGCTGCGACGCAGCGGAAAAACAATATCAACAACAACAACATTAATGAATGCAACAGAAAAGCCAACAACAACAACAGCATCAGTATCAACAACAAGAGAAACATGAGCAACAATTGGAGACAACTGCGCTGCTCGTCAGCAATCAGCGTCAACGTCGCTGTGTCAAAATGCGCCCTTTGTTACTGAATTTTTCAGCAGTTTGGCGCTCTGAAGCTAGAATCAAGCTTGTGAATTGAAGCCAGGAGCAAAAATACCGCAAGCAGAGCTGATCGCGTCGCGCCTATCGCTGCGCCGGCTGATTGAGAGCGCTGCGCTGGCAGCGAGTCTGCACGGCAGCGTTATTTGCTTCTTTGATAGCTATGACAAATTGCTTAGTTTATTTTTGCATGGCCGGTCGCGGCGACAGCGACAACGACAGCGGCTGCGACTGCCCAACAGCGCCAAACTGAACAACAATAACAACAGGAGTGAGTCAGCGCCGCATCGCCGCCTTTTGGGGCCGCCTTATTTGGAGCTGGCAGTTGTGCGAGCGACGTCAGCGAGTGACGACGTTTTGGTCGCATGGCGTTTAAGCCATACAATTGAACACAGCAAGAGTAAGAGCGCGATAGAATGCCTTAGAGAGTGCGAGAGTGAGACGCGATCTGAAATCAACTGTTGTTGTAGCAGTGACAGCGGCGTCGCTGTCAACAGCAGCAGCAGTGCGCTGATGGCGGCACCCAAGCAAAGCGGCAACGCTGAGCAGCGCTCCAGCTGCGACGAAAGTGAAAACAATAACAACACCAAGCAGTTTAACAATATCAACCAACAAAAACCACAACATACGACACAGGTCAATAGTCAATTGCAAACATAACTAAATTGAAAGCAATTTATTGGTAAACTGCAGCAAAATTTAAAAAATTGAGTGAATAAGCAACAATAGTTCGGGCTCACTGTGATCGAGGTGTTAGTTAAAACAACAACAACAAAGACAGAGGGAGATGTTTTTTGTAACATGAAAACATGTTACAAAGCATGGTGAAACAATATAAAGGTGTTCTATTCCGCTGTGGCGAAGAACTTATTTTACGATGAGAGCAGTGAGCAAGAGAGAAATAAGAAAGAGACAGCTATGACTTCATAAACCGCACTGCTTTTACTAGTGTTATTGTTAGTTGCAGCAAATGAATAGAATGCATTTTTTTAAATAATTTTTTATTTAACAATATAATACTAAAACTAAAGTTATATTTTTAAATACTACATATACAACAGTATTGTTTCGTCATTTTCTAATATTAAATCAACGGAATTTCCGCAACACAAATGCTCACTTTAAAGTGTCAATGCATACTGACAAGAACTAAGTACGGCCACAGAGAGCAGGAATTTGGAAGAGAACACCATTATATTGTTTCACCATGTTACAAAGCACCAAATTAGAAAAATAAACATAACCCACCAAGCATTTTGTATCCCCAGCGAGTCCTTTTATACCCGATACCGAAGGTAAAGAGTATTTTGAGTTTGTGCAACGTTTGTCATGGTGTCTGTCCATCCGCATTTTCGCAACATTTGACGTAGACTACGTCGCACCTTTCGATAATGATGGTGCTATCTGAAAAAGTTGTTGTTGTGATATGAGAGTTTCACAAAATCGATTATTGCTCATGAACTAATGAATCAATTTTCCCCAAATTAATTTCATTTATAGCCAAGCCTTCAAACTTTATTTAAAGCTATATATATAAATGTATTGATTACATTTTCTATCAAAAAAATGTAACCAAAAATATGCATATTTTTGCTTCATTTCGAAGACTTTTAATTGCTCTAGCAATCTCAATAATTCATCAATCACTCTGATTTTTTGGAATATAATTTGAGATGAGTTAAACAAACATCCCAACATTAAAATCTTATATACTTTTGCCAAATATGAAACTTTTTAAGGAAAAAATTCAGTGCAAAAATCATGGCTTGTTTTTAATTGCAATCTGCTAATAAACTCCCTGATGAATTTCAATTATTTTTTTTCTCAATATAAAATAGACTTGATTTTTTTTCGTTTGATATATATCAAGCCTTATTTGCAAAAATAACATATGCGTCGTTTTCCGAAAAAAATTTTTACTGCAAATTTGTTTATTAACTCCAACCGCATCCGCACCCAAAAAATTAAATTTCAATTGTACATATTAACGGAGATATTAGCCTGTCAATTATAACGTAAGCGACACAAATCCACTAAACGAATTCTAAAATAAAAACAAAAAACTCTCCTGTAAAATTGCGTTTTGGCGCATACGTTATTTTTGCAAATAAGGCTCGATATGACTGAAGTCTTTTGTACTTTGAAATGTTATTAAATGTTTGGTCGTTATTAAATTAATATACATAAATTCTTCCGTGCCAGGGGTGTAAATGAAAATTCAGCTTGAGCCTCGGTTAAAATCATCAGTTTAGTCTTTTGAATAACTAAATAATAAAATTTGCTTACATTTACAACCAAAACTCGCCTAGTGTAACCTAATTTTATTACATCCATAATCTCGAAAATAGTTGTTTTCTTACATAGTCTGGCAACCACACAATACCACATATAGTACAATAGTAGCAAACATACCCAGGGGCATGTTTGATGTGTTAAACATGCTTCCGTGTGTTTGTTGTAAAGATTTCAAATAACAGCTTAGTACTTTACGACGATAGCATAGCTACTGAATACCCTAATTGTTTTTTATTCACATTAAATTATATTATATTGAGCCAAAAAAATCAATATGTCCGTCAAAAAAATCATATAAACTATCGGGAAATAAATAATCGGTAGTTTTGACTATAAGCACAGACAGTCTGAGATATAGACTGTGCAATTGGCAGTAAAAGCCCTTCTCAGGCTGCCGGTGTAAGACACCTTGTATGCATCGTACAAGCACAGACAGTCTAAGATATAGACTGTGCAATTGCTAACAAGTGCTTTTAGAGCTTTCGCGTCTTAAGGTGCCGGAGGTAGACCCCTTGTTCGCACAAGTGTGAGCAGGCGCGAGAGCAGACTTTTGTTTACTATTCCCAACTGTTGACCAACAACCCATAACTGTAAAAAAAATTTGTATTTAGGTGTGTGTGTGTGTGTTTGTTTCATTGCTTGCCGGGCCTGCTTGGCGAGGTTTTTGATATTTTTGATATTTTCCCTTTTTCTGTCTCGGCGTCAAACGACATCGACACTACTGAATACACTTTCGAAGGCGTTTTAGCATAACTGTATGGTAGTTGCGATGGCAAAATTGGTGGCTAGTGTCATAAAACTGAAAACTTGAAAAAGTATTATGTCAGCAATGGAAAACAGATATTTGGCAGTGTGCGTTCATGTATGCATATGCTGCACCTTTAAATGTGGGCGTGGCAATTGTATATCAATTAGTACGTTTATGCTTGCAAAAAAGCATGATTTCAGATCGTGATTTTTTAATAATATACAAGCATAAACACAAAATCATGATTTTTTTCTACACACGTATTTTGACTATGATTTTTTGAAAAAATCATGATTTTTTGTGGAAAACAGTCTGGCAACGCTACTGTGTAATATAAGCTGTCCCCAGCACTGAAGAAGAAAAGCGTTAAAAATGGAAAACAATAAAAGCCACTGAACTTCTGCGGAGACGAACGAGCTCCTTAGCATAATTAAAGAAGATAATGTGCTATTGCAGCTAGCTAATTATTTGTTAATAATTTTAATAAGTGGCTCCCTCCTTCAGCAAAATCAAGATATTTATACAATAGCCTAAACAGGCTTATTTAAAAAGCGTGATTTGAAAAAATCATGATACAGCAAGCATAAACGTACTAAATATAGTGTGTCGCAACTTTATGGTTGTCAAATTAAGTACAAATAACTGAAATTCATAAAAAAATGCATTTAAACTAACACATATCTCGAACTCTAAAAAACAAAAGATTCTTTACTAATATAAATAAAATATTTTGTTTTTAACTAGATGTTATATATTTTAGAGCAGTAAAAGGTTATATAGACAGTTCAAAAATATGTAAAAAAAAAAAACCATTGAGTGTTAGAACTCACGAGCGATGTGTTAACACATGTTTGTACCTGTTTGATTGCTATATATTAGCATTAAAAAAGAAAAGAATAGTTCATTGAATTTAGTTATTTTTGCATTATAAAAGATTCTTGCCTGCTTTACGTATTCTATGATCTTTGATACCTGTCCTACCCCACACAACACATGCACTAGCAACCGATATGCACCTAGCAAACCAAGTATCTTGAGCTACAAAATAGGCTTCTGCAAACACTTATCCACAAAACTATTTTTCTTCCCCCATTATTGCGCTTGAGTAAGGAAACAAGAATTTGTCTTCCAAGGCAGTCAAATATCAGTTTGCTATTGCTGATCATACATAAACTTCCTAATTTGTACCCTATGACACTTTCTTACAATCCTTGCCATAAAGTTATGCAAAGATGTACACAAATTACGAAAGTGTATTCAGTAGTGCATTGTTACATATGTAAATGTAAGCGCGCGTTTGCCGCCGATACAGAAAAAGGAAAAATATCAAAAATAACAAAAACCTCGATAAGCAGGCACAGCAAGAAATATATGTATAATTCAAACGCGCTTGCATACAATATGTACCAACAGCTTTGTACCGTTCTTGCTGTCCGCTGACCAGCCGCTTCTCCTTTAAACAACAACGCGCTGGCTTGTAGCTGAGACGCATAAACTGCAAAAAGAAAAATTACGCCTTGAACCAACATTCAATGATTGTCAATGAAAACTTTTATATATGATTTTAATGCTAGAATATAAACAAACATGTAGAAATAAAATTATATAAAAGAATCTCAAGTTTTGCTATTCAATTGGACAAAGTTTATTGATTGAAGCAAAACTCTAAAACTTGTATTTTACAGTTATTCTCTGCCGCTACACCAATACAATCATGCTCAGATGAATATGTATATGAAATTTTTCAGTCGGTCCACAGCACTCTAAATTTGTTCCTAGGTCGAGACCAGCGCAGCACGGTACGCTTCATTGTTTGCATGTATTCAACTGGTAGAAATATATACCCGTGCCTATAGATGTTAACACATAAAAAAAAACGAATGAATATCTATAACTAGTTCATAAATTTACATGCACTATAGTTGAGACGGCTTAAGAAATGTTACACAATTGCCACAAACACATTTAAATGTGTCGCATATGCATAATTGTATACATACATACAGGCAAATTTTAGTTTTCATCTAGTGGTCATAAATACTGTTATGTATATGTTTTTAATTCGATGACAAAAATCATCTATATTGCCAACTCAACTTTTATACAGTTTTGCAAAGATGCACATAGAATCTGAAAGTGTATTCAGAAGTGCATTTGTCATTTGCAAATGCACACACAAAATAGCCGTAACACATTCAAATTTTTCATGTGCTTATTCTCATCTCGCTATCGTTTTTCGTCTACTGCTCCGGAGTAGCATAGTCAAACTTTTCTTTATTTTGCTATTGCTTCGGCTACAGATTTCAACGCGAATAAACTACAGAGCAGAGCAGAGCATTCACTTTTTTTCGATCGGCTGCGCTACGTAGTAAAGCAAAGTGAGAGCGGTAGCGAGAGCACAACAAAAAATCGACGGTCTGTGCTTTCGTCTTGATCTACGGGCTGTGTCTCTAACACGGCCGCTAAGATTTTACGTAGAATAAATGTCTGCTGAAAACCATATCAATGCAGGTTGAATATTGAATGTAGTTTCCATAAGTTCCAAGAAGGGTTGGTTTTCTCTCCTCATAAATTTCAGACTTATGGTATATAAATAATATAAAAGTATTTTCTACTCACACTCATTTCTTTTTACTTTTAAAATATTTTGTTAAAAATAGGCTTTGTTTAGGACGCATTTTATTATATTTTTATTATATTTTGTATATTAGTTACGACTGTTTTGCACTGGTTTATTTTTTGTGAATACACACACATCCATTTTGGATCCCAAATCACTTGAATATATAAATAGTCTGTGTTGTTGCTGTTATTGGGTTATTCAAGCCAGTAGTTTCAATGTAATTTAAAAACATTCCATTTAAATTAAATTATCCTCCTAAGAGTTTCGGCGACTTTGTCGCCTCCTTCAGGGAGTCTGATTTTTTATTTTAAGTAAAAAACATATTTGGAGATAACATTCACTTCTCACTACATAATACATAAAACATTTCCTATGTACATTTTAGTTACGTCATCTTATTATACTCGATACCGAAGGTAAAGAGTATATTGGGTTTGTGCAATTTCCGTCATGGTGTCTGTCCGTCTGTATGAACGCAACTTTTTTCCACACCCTTCAAGCTAGAGACTTGAAACTTTTCAAATGTCCTTATCTATGGCATAGTAAATTAAAGTGTTAAGGTTGGAGTTCTACGATAACTAGGGGGCTGGCAAATCGATAAACTCGATAACGCAAAATCGATAGATCCATCTATTTCGCAAGCCCTTACAGCTAGAACTACCAAAGAAAATAGCTACTAACAATCTTCAAAAAACTGCATCAAAAATTTTGGAGCCACGCCCACCCATTCCGCACCCAGCCCCCCGCAGTTTAACACTAAAAATGCTCATATCTTCTACAGCTTTTGAGCTAGAGCCATCAAGTTTTGTGCCAAGATAGGTGTTGACGATACCCAACCGAATTCATTAAACTTTGGATGCCACGCCCATAATATACTGCCCTATCCGCCCTCAACAACCCCAACGCTTCGCTAAAAATGGTAGTGCGTGTATCTTCCATAGGGTTTGAGCTAGAGTCACCAAATTTGGTAGGTAGATAAAGACCCCCCAAAAACTGCATCAAAGTTTTAGAGCCCTACCTACGCATTCCGCCCCCAGCCCCCCCGCAGCTTAAAAATAGAAATGCTTATTTCTTTTACAGTTTTTGAGTTAGAGTCACCAAATTTTGTGCTAAAATAGGTGATTATAGCCCCCAAAAAAATGAATAAAAACTTTGGATGCCACGCCAATCCATACAGCCCAAGCTACCCCAAACCGCCCCAATGCTTCACTAAAAACGGGAATGCGTGTATTTTCCAAAGCGTTAAAGCTAGAGTCACCAAATTTGGTAGGAAGATAGCTATTAACGATCCCCAAAAAACTGCATCATTGTTGTGCAAAACCCCCTCCCCGTTCCGAGCCCCCTGCATTTTGAAATCAAAAACGCCTATATTTTCCACATTTTTTGAGCTAGAGCCGCCAAATTTGGTCCCAAGATAGGTGATGAAGAAATGAGGATAACAATTAACATCATAAATAGATCTGCAGCAAAACTTTGGACGCTACGCCCCCCCCCCCATACTAGCCCTCAGCCCCAAGCCCGCCTTCCACCATAGTCTACTAACTTTGAGCTAGAGTCACCAAATTTGGTATGGGGATAGCAATTTTCATCATAAATAGATCTGCAGCAAAACTTTGGACTTGGCTTGACTTTTGGCTTGTCGCAGCTGAGACCCACAAAATGTACAAATTAAAAATACCCCTTGCACAAATATTTAATAATAGTCAATAAAAAAACTCAAATATATAACTTAATATATAGATAATATATTTTAATTACTCATTGCCAAAATATAAACAAACATATTACACATACATAATATTGAAGTAATCACGTTTTGCTATTTAATTGGACAATGTTCATGTTGAGTTTATACAACCTTTCTAAGTTGGGTTGCATTAATCAGTATAAGTCAAAAGTTGAGACGACATGAGAAATAAAGCGCAGTTGCTTCTTTTATGAACACGCACAAGCTTTTACCGTTGTTGATTTCTGCTGCACTATGGGGCATTTTGCCAAAAAAAACTGACATTTATTAATTTTTAACATATCCTTAAATTAACTAGTTGTTTATGCAAATCTCTTGTAAAAGTTATATAGTATAGGTCGATCTCGATAATTTTTTAAAAAACTTGTAGTATTATAGAAACAAGCATAACTCCCAGATTTGGGCCTGATATGTTGAAAACAAGGGGCGGTAACAAGGCATTTTTATAAAAATGATTTTCCTTTTGTTCTTACAAATCTAACGCAAAAAACCAAGTCAAACAAGTAGAAACGTTGCAGTCGGAGGTACCCGACTGAGGTATACTCGATACCAGTAGTAAAACAGATTAAAAGAGAGCTGATTGCAATGGTAGGTGGATACGGCAGGGGTGTACGCTGCCTCAAAAATTGTCTGGTGCAGATGGGGATGCCAAAAAGCTATCTTTCTTCCAAATTTGGTGACTCTAGCTCAAAGTTTGTTAAAGGTAGGGGCTGGGGCGGTATGGGGGCGTGGCATCAAAATTCTTGCTGCAGATCTATGTATCATGTCAATACCTATCCTCAAAACCGAATTTGGTGACTCTAGCTCAAAGTTAGTTGAATATTGTGGAAGGGGGTCTGGGGGCTTGTATGGGGGGCGTGGCGTCCAAAGTTTTGCTGCAGATCTATTAATGATGTTAATTGCTATCCTCATACCAAATTTGGTGACTCTAGCTCAAAGTTAGTAGAATATGGTGGTAGGAGTGCTGGGGGCGGTATGGGTGAGGGCGCCATCCACATTTTTTTGGTTTCTTCATCATCTTTCTTGGCACCAAATTTGGCGGCTCTAGCTCAAAAAATGTGGAAAATATAGGCGTTTTTGATTTCAAATTGCAGGGGGCTCGGGAACGGGGGGCGTGGCTCCAAAACTTTCATGCAGTTGTTTGGGGATCGTTAATAGCTATTTTCCTAGCTCTAGCTTTAACGCTTTGGAAAATACACGCATTCCCGTTTTTAGTGAAGCATAGGGGCGGCTTGGGGCAGCTTGGGCAGTATGGATTGGCGTGGCATCCAAAAATTGTATGAATTTTTTTGGGGGCTATAATCACCTATCCTGGCACAAAATTTGGTGACTCTAACTCAAAAACTGTAAAAGATATAAGCATTTCTGTTTTTAAACTTCGGGGGCTGGGGGCGGAATGGGTGGGTGGGGCTCCAAAACTTTGATGCAGTTTTTGGGGGGTCGTTATTAGTTATCTACCTACCAAATTTTGTGACTCTAGCTCAAACACTATGGAAAATACACGCACTACCGTTTTTAGCGAAGCGTTGGAGTGGTTGAGAGCGGATAGGGCAGTATAGATGAGCGTGGCATCCAAAGTTTTTTATGAATTTGGTTGGGGATCGTCAAAACCTATCTTGGCACCTTATTTTATGGGTCTAGCTCAAAAACTGTAGAAGATATGGGCATTTTTAGTGTTAAACTGCGGGGGGCTGGGGGCAGAATGGGTGGGCGTGGCTCCAAAATTTTTGATGCATTTTTTTGGAGATTGTTAATAGCTATTTTCTCCCCAAATTTGGTACTTCTAGCTGTAAGGACTTGCGAAATAGCTGGATCAATCGATTTTGCGTTATCGAATTTATCGATTTGCCAGCCCCCTAGTTATCGTAGAGCTCTTGACACTTTAATTTACTATGCCATAGATAAAGAGATTTGCAAAGTTTGAAGTCTCTAACTTGAAGGGTGTGGAAAAAAGATGCGAACATACGGACGGGCAGACGGACGGACGGACAGACACCATGACGGACATTGCACAAACCCAATATACTCTTTACCATCGGTATCGAGTATAAATATCTTGCGTGGTTTCCGAGCTATTAATTAATGCCAATTTTTTGGCAAAATGCCCATATTGCGTTGGTGTATGAGGGCGATCGCTGCGCGCTAGAAATCGCCATACACACAGTATGGCTGGATTGGCTGTGCTACGGCAGCTCAAGTCGTAGCGCAGCCAGCAAGCCGAATGACATCAAACTCGCTCACAACTCACGAAGCAATAAACTGCAGTCCCACCAGAGAGTAAAATCGCCAGACAACAGAACTGGTAAGTTAGTTGGGAAATCTCTGTTTGAACCCTCTATAAGTATAAAATCTTGTTGGTACAGGCGCTGTACGGTTAGCGTTGAGAATGCAGTTTGAGAATTCAGATAAACATTTGACATACTGTTTGCGATTTCAAAGAAGGTTGTTTAGGTAAATGAAAAAATACAAACTACTTATTATTGATGACTTTACATACATATATTATAAAAACAGTTCAATATTTTGGCAAAAGAATTCAGTAAATATAAAACTATAGCTACAAATACTATTGAGAAATCTTTTATACGCACAAAGATCAATAAGGCACTAACTATTGTCACTCAAATATTTTATTTCCCGTTTTTTCATTTCAACTTTTACTCGTTGCATTCGCGAGGAAAACAGAACAAATTTATGTTGTACAGTGTTTGAGCAACAGATGTACGAGGAGAGATACAATTCGAAAGTGTGCGTTTGTGTATAAGTGGTGATGGGGTGAGTGGGTGTGAGTGTGTAGTGTGTGTCGATAAAAAAAGAGTCAGGGTGTGGCAGCAACAAAGACCCATTTATGCCCAACGCCCGTTGCCTAATTAAGCATATTGAAACTGCGGGCGATTGGGTGGGGACAGCCAATTGGCATTGCCTGACCCAGGGCAACGAGATGTTATACTTATAGAGGGTTCAAACATCCATATTCAAACCAACCTAACATTTCTGGAATCTGGCGATTTTACTCTCTCGCGGGACTGCCGTTTGTTGCTTCGTGAATTGTGGGTGAATTCGATGTCATTCGGCTTGCTGGTTTCGCTACGACATGAGCTGCCGTAGCACAGCCAGCCCAGCCGTACTGTGTGTGTGAGCGCGATCGCTGCGCGCAATAGCTTCTGAAATTGGCAGCGATCGAAGTGATGAACTGATGGCTTCTATTCAAAGAGAGCGAAGCCCATATCGTCATCTTCAGACTCAGACTCCTCTTTCTGCGCGCGCAGTAGCTTCTGAAATCGACAGCGATCGCGCTCACACACACTGTACGGCTGGGCTGGCTGTGCTACGGCAGCTCATGTCGTAGCGAAACCAGCAAGCCGAATGACATAGAATTCGCCCACAATTTACGAAGCAACAAACGGCAGTCCCGCGAGAGAGTAAAATCGCCAGGTTCCAGAAATGTTAGGTTGGTTGGAATATGGCTGTTTGAACCCTCTATAAGTATTACATTCTTATTGTCGCATGTCTATTTACATTGACGCGAGACGCGAGGCGTGTTTTTTATTTTTTATTTTTGGTTTAAAATGCAAGTCTGTTCACCATTACATGGCAACACTTACCATTTCATTTGTGCTATGTCTGCAATTAAAAGAATAATATTTTATTCTGCACTAGGCTTGACAGCAAAAATAAAAAGAGATGCTTTAAAAAAAAGGCAGAAACAGGCATTGTGCTGCTAAACATATTTTACATTAACTGCAGCTGATGAGCTGCTTTGGTAAAGCGTGATCAGCTGTTTTTCACGCTTCGCCAATGCGAGGTTTTTTCATATTTTCGAAATTGAAAGCGAGGGACGCGCGACATCTAGCGCCATTGTAAACAAACACATTGACTCTCATGCAATGAAAATGTTTGCGACACTCGCGTTCGAACATCGCCTCGCTGCCTCGCGCCAATGTAAATAGGGCTTAAAGGATAGAACACTTAACCCCTTGACGTGTTTCCACGAGTCTGACTCGTGGTACAATTTTTGTGCCAAACATGATTATCACGAGTCTGACTCGTGGTACAATTTCTGTGCCTAACATGATTATCACGAGTCTGACTCGTGGTACAAATTCTGTGCAAATTTACACACCCTGTCAAAATGTCGGTATAGATGAATCCTTGATGAAATAAAAAGGACGTTCTCATAATAATAAAAATAAAATTAGTCTAAAATAAATAGTTTTATTACTCGCATTCACATTTCGTTCCGTGTTGCAGCCGTTTGTAAGCATCAAAAACGGTTTGTTTCGTGCAAGTTGTGTGCGAACAATTTGAAACGAATTTCGTTGCGCTAACTGATACGTCAAGGGGTTAAGAAAAACCGATGGGAGGCAGCTTATCATCACCTGCCCCAAATCAGAAAGCATCTCAGCAGCACCGAGTACCAATTTATGCAACGATGGTGAATTTAAAGTTGAAACGCTTTCGTTTTGTCCCAGAAAAGCGCCAATCCCCAATAACCAATATACAACCAAAATTTGGACGGGCAACGCCCCTTATGTTTTGGCGTTCATGTGTGGCTGGCTGGCATAAGATTGGGACAGCAGCGAAAGAACTACAAAAATAAACAACAGAGCTTGCTTATTGAGTACAGCTGCATGACCACAACAACATCAAATCGCAACAAGCATTTAATCAGCCGCGGGACACACTACATACACTCCAAAAAAAACACTTGAACTGAATTGAGAAAAAATCAGAAAGTTAACTTAATACTAAAGGTGGTTTCCATCTGAGAAAATCTTCTGAGTTTTAATTTAAAAGCAAATTTTTCTTTTAATTTTAAAATTACGGTTTCAAATTTTACTGAACATCGCATAAGCAGGTGTATAAAATATACATCCAACTCGTTTTAAAGCAAGGTAGACTCTAGCCGATAAAGCGCGACTAAGGGATACCCTGACATTATAGACGAAATAACCAAGCTCGAACGCCCTCGAACTATACTTAATTGCTTGGGCGTCAGTCACTGTACTATTGAGAGACATTTTCGAGCCAATATTGATGTATGTATGTTCCTTGGAATCCATAGTTATTGTTGATTATACTCGATACCGAAGGTTAAGAGTATATTGGGTTTTTGCAATGACCGTCATGTTGTCCGTCCGTCTGTCTGTCTGTCCGTCCACCTGTATGAACGTAACTTTTCTCCACACCCTTCATTGTAGAGACTTGAAACTTTGCAAATTTAGTATCTATGGCATAGTAAACTAAACTGTCAAGATTAGGAATCTACGATAACTGGCGGGCTAAAATTCCGATAAATTCGATAGCTCAAAATCGGTAAATCCACCTATTTCGCACGATATTACCGCTAGAACTTCAAAATTTAAGCAGAAGATAACTACTAACAACCCCAACAAATTTTGGAGCCACGCCGCCCCGTTCTCTAGCAACCTGCATTTGGAAATCAGAAACGCCTATATCTTCCACAGCTTTTGAGCTAAAGCCACCAAATTTGTTGCCAAGATTGGTGATGGAGAAGCCCAAAAGATTTTGATGCCACCCCCACCCATACCGCCCCCAGCCCATCTTCCACCATATTCTACTAACTTTGAGCTAGAATCACCGAATTGTTAGTAGGATAGCAATTGACATCATACACAGATCTGCAGCAAAAATTTGGAAGCTACGCCTCCCCTATTGCGCCCCCAGCCCACCTTCCACCATATTCTACCAACTTTGAGCTAGAGTCACCAAATTTGGTTGGATGATAGCAATTGACATCATAAATAGATCTGCTGCAAAAATTTTGATGCCACGCCTCCCATACCGCCCACAGCCCCCCTCCACCATATTTTTTACTAACTTTGAGCTAGAGTCACCAAATTTGGTATGAGGATAGCAATTGACATTATACACAGATCTTTAGCAAGAATTTTGATTCCACTCCCCCAAAGCGCCCCAAGCTCCCCTTTCCCCACTGCTACCCGTTAACAAACTTTGAGCTAGTGTCACCAAACTTGGAAAGAAGATATCTTTAGGCATCCCATCAGCACTAGACAATGTTTGAGGCAGCGTACACCTTTTTTCGGTTTTATTACTGGTATCGAGTATACCGCTTCTACGTTCCTACTTGTTAAGCATGAGGACATTAATTTTATTGCGGTTGGCGTAAAATAAAACATCCTGCTTAGCTTTGTCAAGCGAATTTCGTGATATACCGTGTCAAATGCTTGCTGTAGTCTAGAAGTGTAAGCAGCGTTACGTCGCTATTATCCGTTCTTGCACGAATGTCCTCAAATCGAAGTTGTACAACTCATAATAGTCCGTCCTGTATTGTTTCCATTTATCGTAAGTTTTATCCCTCCGTTTAATTGCATTTTTAAAGTCATTATTAAAGCGTTACTTTCGAGTTGGTTTTGCATATTTAGTCTCCAATGGAAGAAACTCATTGTAGAGATAATCAATGTTATTATCAATGTTGTTATCATACTTATAGAGGGATCAAACAGCGATATCCCAACCAATGAGAATGTTAAACATATAGAGGGTCCAAACAGGCATATTCCAACCAACCTAACATTTCTGGAACCTGGTTATTTTTCTCTCTCGCGGGACTGCCGTATGTTGCTTCGTAAATTGTGGGCGAATTCGATGTCATTCGGCTGGCTGGTTTCGCTACGACATGAGCTGCCGTAGCACAGCCAGCCCAGCCGTGCTGTGTGTGTGAGCGCGATTGCTGCCGATTTCAGAAGCTACTGCGTTTTTGATTCAAAATGCAGTGGAGCTCAGGAACGGGGGGGGGGGGGGGGTTTTGCACAACAATGATGCAGTTTTTTGGGGATCGTTAATAGCTATCTTCCTACCAGCACCTCTTTCCCTATCTATTAAACTTTGAGCTAGAGTCACCAAATTTGGAAGGAAGAAAGCTTTTTGGCATCCCCATCTGCATCAGACATTCTTTGATGCAGCGAACACCCCTGCCGTATCCGCACTCCATTGTAATCAGGTCTTTTTTTATCGGTTTTATTACTGGTATCGAGTCGGCTGCGCACGACTGCAATGTTTCTACTTGTTTTAAAATACATTACTCCGAATTCTGTGTGGCTGACGCTTACATCAAAAATGTGTATCGGACTAGGTGGCAGCATCAGATTTCAGGATTTTGCGACGTTGTGTTTCCCCTTAAAACTAGTAATCGTTTTGGTCTGTGGCACCGTGGAATTAAATTGCTGTAGAATTTTCGATTTCAAAATGCAGAAAGCTTTAGAACGGGGTGGCATGGCTTTAAAACTTGGATGCAGTTTTTTGGGAGTCATTAACAGTTGTCTTCCTACCAAATTTGGTGAGTCTAGCTTAAACACTATGGAAAATACACGCATTCCCGTTTTTAGTGAAGCGTTAGGGTGATTTGGGGCGGCTAGGGCAGTATGAATGGGCGTGGCAACCAAAGTTCTTATGCATTTTTTGGGTCGTAGTTACCTATCTTGGCACTAAATTTGGTGGCTATAGCTCAAAAACTAAAGAAGATATAAGCATTTCTGTTTTTAAACCGCGGGGTGGCTGGGGCCGGGATGGGTTAGTGGGAGTCCAAAACTTTGATGCAGTTCTTTGGGGGTCGTTACCAGTTATCTACCTACCAAATTTTGTGACTCTAGCTCAAATACTATGAAAAATACACGGATACCCGTTTTTAGCGAAGCGTTGGGGCGGTTGGGGGTGGCTAGGGCAGTATAGATGGGCGTGGCATACAAAGCTTTTATGAATTTGGTTGAAGCTCGTCAACACCTTTCTTGGCACTAAATTTGGTGGGTCTAGCTCAAAAACTGTAGAAGATATGGGGATTTTTGATGTTAAAGAGCGAGGGGGCTGGGGGCGGAATGGGTGGGCATGGCTCCAAAATTTTTCATGCAGTTTTTTGGGGGTTGTTAGTAGCTATTTTCTCCCTAAATTTGGTAGTTGCGTTATCGAGTTTATTGCTTTGCCAGCCCCCTACTTATCGTAGAACTCCAATCTTGACACTTTAATTTACTATGCCATAGATAAAGAGATTTGCAAAGTTTGAAGTCTCTTACTTGAAGGGTGTGGAAAAAAGTTGCGAACATACGGACGGACAGACGGACAGACACCATGACGGACATTGCACAAACCATTACCTTAGGTATCGAGTATAACAAGTAAGAATATCTAGTCGAGTTAGTTCGACAATGAGATGCCCTGGACCCTTAAATTTAGACGTACAAGTTTGCAGTACTGCGCTTAAGCATAATAAATAAACTGCAATCATAATTACAGACAGACAGACGGATATAGCTATATCTAGCCGGCTGTTGCTGCTGATCAAGAATATATATGCTTTATGGGGTTGGCGACGCTTCCTTCTGCTTGTTACATATATTTGAATAAACCATTAAACCCTTTTTACACATTTTATAAGTTTAGAGTATGAAAACGGTAAAAACTATCAGTTTTCGCGGGCTACCAGGGTACAAAAATACATTAACAATAATAACAAGTAGAACGTTGCAGTCGGACGCACCTGACTGCGGTATACTCGATACCAGTAGTAAAACAGATTAAAAGAGAGCTGATTGCAATGGTGTGTGGATACGGCTCATACCAAATTTGGTGACTCTAGCTCAAAAATAGTAAAATTTGTTGGAAGGGGAGCTGGGGTTGGTAAGGGGGGGCGTGGTATACAAACCTTTGCTGCAGATCTATTTATGATGTCAATAGCTATCCTCAAACCGAATTTGGTGACTCTAGCTCAAAGTTAGTAGAATATGGTAGAAGGGGGGCTGGGTGCTGAGGGCTTGTATGGGAGGGCGTGTCGTCCAAAGTTTTGCTGCAAATCTGTTTATGATGTTAATTGCTATCCTCATACCAAATTTGGTGACTCTAGCTCAAAGTTAGTAGAATATGATGGAAGGGGGGCTGGGGGCGGTATGGGTGGTTGGCGCCATCCACTTTTTTTGGGTTTCCTCATCACCTATCTTGGCACCAAATTTGGCGGCTCTAGCTCAAAAAATGAGGAAAATATAGGCGTTTTTGATTCAAAATGCAGTGGAGCTCAGGAACGGGGGGGGGGGGGGGGTCGTGGCTCTAAAACTTTCATGTAGTTTTTTGGGAGTCATTAACAGTTGTCTTGCTACCAAATTTGGTGAGTCTAGCTTAAACACTATGGAAAATACACGCATTCCCGTTTTTAGTGAAGCGTTAGGGTGATTTGGGGCGGCTAGGGCAGTATGAATGGGCGTGGCAACCAAAGTTCTTATGCATTTTTTCGGGTCGTAATTACCTATCTTGGCACTAAATTTGGTGGCTCTAGCTCAAAAACTAAAGAAGATATAAGCATTTCTGTTTTTAAACCGCGGGGTGGCTGGGGCCGGGATGGGTTAGTGGGAGTCCAAAACTTTGATGCAGTTCTTTGGGGGTCGTTACCAGTTATCTACCTACCAAATTTTGTGACTCTAGCTCAAATACTATGAAAAATACACGGATTCCCGTTTTTAGCGAAGCGTTGGGGCGGTTGGGGGTGGCTAGGGCAGTATAGATGGGCGTGGCATCCAAAGCTTTTATGAATTTGGTTGAAGCTCGTCAACACCTTTCTTGGCACTAAATTTGGTGGGTCTAGCTTAAAAACTGTAGAAGATATGGGGATTTTTGATGTTAAAGAGCGAGGGGGCTGGGGGCGGAATGGGTGGGCGTGGCTCCAAAATTTTTGATGCAGTTATTTGGGAATTGTAAATAGCTATTTTCTCCCCAAATTTGGTTGTTCTAGCTGTAAGGGCTTGCGAAATAGCTGCATCTATCGATTTTGCGTTATCGAGTTTATCGATTTGCCAGCCCCCTAGTTATCGTAGAACTCCAATCTTGACACTTTAATTTACTATGCCCTACATAAAGAGATTTGCAAAGTTTGAAGTTTCTTACTTGAAGGGTGTGGAAAAAAGTTGCGAACATACGGACGGACAGACGGACAGACACTATGACGGACATTGCACAAACCCAATATACTCATTACCTTCGGTATCGAGTATAAAAAGGAAGGAACAAAATTTGTAACTGGTATTTCTTTTTAAAAGAAAGAAAGCAAATTGGAGTTTGAAGCTGGATTCCATTGAAGGAAAAAGAGATACAAATTTTATAATTTTTATGCTTTAGTTGTACCACAACGAGTTTCAATGACAAGTATCGAGAGTGAGATACTGCAAATACTTTGTACATATACATATGATATTAACAATATTATTTTTTGTTTATTTTTCATTAACTAGTTTTTGTAAGGAAAATTAAATTTTCTTTTTGGGATTTAAAAACAAATTCTTACAACAAAAGTTGTGGATGTGTAAATGGATAAATTTTGTTCATCGTTAAATAGGAAACAGTGAGCCAAAATTTAAATAAAACCTTTATAGAGATAGTTGTCTCTATAGATCTTCGAATTGTTAAAAAGTAACAAAAATTAGGTCTCTCATTCTTTATTTTAATATTTAATTATTTTTATAGAATTTTGTGGTAAAAGTACGTCGCCAGGCACCTCAGGTACCAACGCGTAATCCCACCACATCGCTAACTAAGTTACAAAACGAGCAACAAAGCAGCAACAATAATAATAATAATAATCAGGAGATGAAGCAAGTGCAACAACAGGAACTCGAAGACGAAATGGAGTCTATTTATCAAACCATCTGGCAGTTTAAAACGCTGGAGCTGCCAGTACCCTACAAGAATGCTGAGGAAGGCGAGTTTGAGATCATACAAGCCAACGAAGCGGGCAGCAATGATGACGCAGACGTTGACTTCGACGTTGATAATCATGATAAAGAAGAAGAAGCTGTAACATTTCAGGCAGCGGCAGCATTCGCAGCCGGTGCACGACACAAGCCCACTAAGCAGTTAACGTTAACGTCGACGCCAAAGTCAACGGCAACTGCGACGCCAGCAATAACGCCCCTGCCATCGCCGACAGTATCAATGGATCATGGTGCCTGGGAGACGGATGATGAGTTTATGTTCGCCAAAATTGCGATTGCAGATAAAAAACCGAAAACGCTTAGCGTTGGCAGTGGCAGCGGCAGCACAGTAACGAACAGCACTGCAACACTTTGTTCTCTAAGCAGCAACAGCATTGGCAGCATGGACAGCAAAGACCCGACCTCAACAGCGGCAGCGACGCATGTGTCGCTGCGTAACATTTGCATCTTGTACAGTTTGAAGGAGCCGCAAAAGTATAGCGCTATCTTTTATGAGTATCAACGCTCACAAATACATCATCGCTTTATGACTCGCATACGACGCCCAGCTCCGCAGCCACCGACTGCTAAAATAATTATGTCGCCGAGCAACGATAAATATGGCTGTAGCTGCGAGGATGCAATGCCAGAGTACATTCCGGAGCCACTCAAGGAGAATTGGGCTCTTGCTGTGCTTGCTGCCGGTGCTGGCAGTAAACTAGGCGTCGCCGCCCGCGCAGGACGCCAGCTGCGCTTGCGTTCCAATGCTCGTCTCATGCTGCCTAGTTCGGTACTGGCGTGGCGTGACCAGCTTCAAAATATCAATTGTTGCGAGGATGAGGAAGATATGGTAAGTTTAAGCTCATCTTTACCCCTCTCTCCATCCACCCCGCCCCCCCCCCCCCATCCCACTTTATCAGGCGAAGTTGATGAATTGAAAGTGCTGACGAAAGCGCCATTGAGACTTCACTAGAAGTTAAATTCACCAGCAGCTGAGTCTACAGTGTTAAGAACTTGGTTGTTGCATTTATCGAGGAGTTGCATGTACCGAGGGTTTCTTTTGGCGAGGTCGAACTGTAGTGTATATATGTATTTATTGAATGTTACTATTTCTTACAAAAACATAACAAAAACCCATAAACATTTATCAATTGCCTTAAAAGCTTCAGCTGTTGAAAGCATTCGAAGTGCAAAATCATTTGTTCTATTCAGTTCTGATACATGTATGTATATATGTACTAGCAAACCCGGCGAACTCCGTTTCGCCACCAAATTTTATTTAATTTCACAACAGTAATGAATTTATTTTGATTACAAAAATGAAGTAAATGAAAGTAAATCCAAAGTAAATACTTTGAAGTCAAACGGAATATCAGTCGGAATCATTGGTATTCGAGGAACACATACACTTTCACCTGCGTACTTTCCATTAATAATGGTTGCCTCAATCAAATTCGGCATAAGTCTTTTTACAGAAAGTCGAGTACCGTTGCAATGTCGCCAATATTCTGAACATCACCATCTGAATGAATAGCATCACGCAAGTGTATATAGTCCTCAGATCGTAGCTTTGCCTGATTGTATCGGATGAACGCTAAACGTTCAGTCTCAACGTTGACATACATGTCGACAGCGAATTGCTGGAATAGCCGACGGCACTTCAGAATGGCATTCTCCTCATGTGTACGAATCATCATACGGTACGCATAGTAATTCATTGCGCTTAGATTTTTATTCTTTAATACGCCTGAAAATGCAAAATTAAATGAATTGTTAATGGAAACCAATAATAGCAATAATTAGTGTTTGAATATTGCACCTGTAATTAGATCGACCATCTTCAACGTGGTGTCGTAACCGTCTTGCCCTTGCCAATACATAATTGGATATTGTAACGAATCGTACAAACGATGTGTCTCGTTTACACGATGCATGATATTGCTTCATCGCTGAACGACAATGTCTCACGAATTAGTTGGATCGCCAACAATAATTGCAGCAACATCATTAATGGTGGGTGCATTGAATCTTCTCACATGTTCACCTGTTGGGGTACAATCCGCTCTTATGACAAATTTGTGCGTATCCGATGGCATTCGTTCCAATGCTGTTTTGAACATATTAACCACAGCATTATTAGCGTGAAAAAATGCTTGCAACTGTTCAATAATTCGTCTCTTTAACTGTTGTGTTCCCTGTATATTGCACGGCACATTCAGGTGATCAACGATCATTGACGAAATGAAATATATTTGCAGAAATTGATGCGGTTCATCTGGTGTTGGCACCATTGAACCATGTAAATGATATATTTGTCCTTGTATCTTTAATTGCAAACAATCATGTGTTGAAGAATACGGTGTAACTTCTGATCGTGTGATGGTGTAGTGTGTGGTGTATATGAAGTTGTTATGTGTTGCAATTCATTGTGTTGGTTTGAGTGATTGGTTATTGTTTGTTGTATCTTTTACCTTGCAAGTTGGCATGAAGCCGCCTTCTCGAATGATATTAGCTCCAAAGGAAGTCATGCGAAAGCAGTTATTGTATTCTTGGATGTGTTGAAGAAAATGGCTGGAATCGGGATCACTTCCATCGTAAAATTAGTTCAGTGGCTGTGGTGGTGTAAGTAATGGATCCAGTTTGACTTTTCCACTTGCGCAGCACAATCCAGCCGTTTCTCTTCTGAACTTTAACGCATTGCAATATCGGCATATAGTCGTCATTGGTCCAATATCTAAATTTTCATTATCACTGTAATTCGCAGTGCGATCATATTGGAATGCTAAGCGATTGTATGATGCCAATGATCTCAATTGGTCATTTTCTCTTATTATATTTTGTCTTTCTTCGCTTAAGTTCTATGAATACACTTGTTGCTGGCTTGCACGTCTTGTGCGGCGGCCGATGTTCGCACGTCGTCCTCTAGGCATTTTGGACTATGGACCGAGTGGTGAATTTAACCTCAAATGCACGATCCACATAATTTAAACAGTTAAACTTACAACCTTAAAGACAAATTCCTACACAATACACGTGATTGATTTGATGGTTTCCAATTGAAATGTTTGGAAACGATTAACTTTTTTTTTCTTTTTTTCACAATTTCACAGTGAACAATACCAGTTTGTCACATGAAATGAACTGAGCAGAGAAAAATGAGTAGCTGTCAAACAATATTGATTTGTTGTACATGCTATGGATCAGAGTTGGCGCTGTATCTTAAAAGAGATTTTCCCGCTTCTCTGTTGCAATTTTTCCGGAATTTTGACTACATACCTCACGGAGCCCGAGACCTTTCCAACGAATGCACAACCGTGGAAATCGGCTCGTGCGTTCAGGAGTTATATGGCCATGGAGGAAATTTGGACTTATTTTTATTAAGATTTATAGAGGTTAAATTAAAACAATAAAAAAAAATATTTGTACAACTATTGAAAAAGTGTAGGAAATTGTGTATCATGTTTTCATTGACATTTTCATTAAATTTTATAATTATGTGATAATACTTACATACATATATTCAAATTAAATTATAAAGTTTTGATCAATGAAGCACAAATAAGTAAAAAACAGGATTAATTTCACTGTATTATCTTCATTATAATATGAATTCAATTTACACTTCAGTCTAAGTAACACGTGGCCGGCTATGCTAACACCAAAAATTTAAAAAGTGGAAATAATTGAAATATACAGTATTTCGTTCACTACAAAATAAATTTAATTAATTTTATAGCGTCAACAGCACGTGGTAATTATGCTGTTAAAATGTAGCTTATATGACACGTTCGTAGATTTACCATATCAGAGCCATCTATTGATTACTTACTCAACCCAGTCGACAGGTATCGACATCTGTTAGAATCATTTGGAGTTAACAGATAATTGTGACTGTCAAACAATAACAGACAAATAATTAGCATTAAATTAAAATTAAGACTATAATTTGAGATTTAAACTATCCTATCTCTCAAGTTGGATCGAACTGCACATGGTGTGCGAATTTTATTATAATCGGTTAAGTGGTTTAGGAGTCCATTGAGGACAAACATTGTGACACGAGTTTTATATATATTAAGATATGCAGTTTTATCGGCAGCCGAGTGCATTTCGAAAACCCTTCGGCTGCTGTTTACAACCTGTACCACAAAGCGGCTATCGCTGTGTAAAAGTAATCCAGGTTTTCGTAAACGTTTTGTGTGGGCCGCCCACAAAGTGCTCGATTACTAATCGATCTAGGAATGTGTCCCAGACTCCATTACACATACTACTCAAATCTTGACATTTATCGGTCTCACTCATAGAAAAGATATTTGCGTGGTTTCAAATCTCTAGCTTAACGGGTGTCGAAAACAGATTGCACTCACACACAGGGACAGAAACAATGACGGACATTGTACAAAACTAATACGTTTTGTAAACTTTTTAAATTTATCACTTTATATATAAGTATGTATATATATTATTTCTATTTTTCAAAAGAAAAAAGTCTACAGCTGTTAGATGTTTTATTTTTTTTTAAAGTCAATTCTAAAAAATCCGTTTTTTCAAAACATATGGTAATCTTAATATATATAAATCTCGTGTCACAATGTTTGTCCTCAATGGACTCCTAAACCACTTAACCGATTATAATAAAATTCGCACACCATGTGCAGTTCGATCCAACTTGAGAGATAGGATAGTTTAAATCTCAAATTATAGTCTTAATTTTAATTTAATGCTAATTATTTGTCTGTTATTGTTTGACAGTCACAATTATCTGTTAACTCCAAATGATTCTAACAGATGTCGATACCTGTCGACTGGGTTGAGTAAGTAATCAATAGATGGCTCTGATATGGTAAATCTACGAACATGTCATATAAGCTACATTTTAACAGCATAATTACCACGTGCTGTTGACGCTATAAAATTAATTAAATTTATTTTGTAGTGAACGAAATACTGTATATTTCAATTATTTCCACTTTTTAAATTTTTGGTGTTAGCATAGCCGGCCACGTGTTACTTAGACTGAAGTGTAAATTGAATTCATATTATAATGAAGATAATACAGTGAAATTAATCCTGTTTTTTACTTATTTGTGCTTCATTGATCAAAACTTTATAATTTAATTTGAATATATGTATGTAAGTATTATCACATAATTATAAAATTTAATGAAAATGTCAATGAAAACATGATACACAATTTCCTACACTTTTTCAATAGTTGTACAAATATTTTTTTTATTGTTTTAATTTAACCTCTATAAATCTTAATAAAAATAAGTCCAAATTTCCTCCATGGCCATATAACTCCTGAACGCACGAGCCGATTTCCACGGTTGTGCATTCGTTGGAAAGGTCTCGGGCTCCGTGAGGTATGTAGCCAAAATTCCGGAAAAATTGCAACAGAGAAGCGGGAAAATCTCTTTTAAGATACAGCGCCAACTCTGATCCATAGCATGTACAAAAAATCAATATTGTTTGACAGCTACTCATTTTTCTCTGCTCAGTTCATTTCATGTGACAAACTGGTATTGTTCACTGTGAAATTGTGAAAAAAAGAAAAAAAAAGTTAATCGTTTCCAAACATTTCAATTGGAAACCATCAAATCAATCACGTGTATTGTGTAGGAATTTGTCTTTAAGGTTGTAAGTTGAACTGTTTAAATTATGTGGATCGTGCATTTGAGGTTAAATTCACCACTCGGTCCATAGTCCAAAATGCCTAGAGGACGACGTGCGAACATCGGCCGCCGCACAAGACGTGCAAGCCAGCAACAAGTGTATTCACAGAACTTAAGCGAAGAAAGACAAAATATAATAAGAGAAAATGACCAATTGAGATCATTGGCATCATACAATCGCTTAGCATTCCAATATGATCCCACTGCGAATTACAGTGATAATGAAAATTTAGATATTGGACCAATGACGACTATATGCCGATATTGCAATGCGTTAAAGTTCAGAAGAGAAACGGCTGGATTGTGCTGCGCAAGTGGAAAAGTCAAACTGGATCCATTACTTACACCACCACAGCCACTGAACTAATTTTACGATGGAAGTGATCCCGATTCCAGCCATTTTCTTCAACACATCCAAGAATACAATAACTGCTTTCGCATGACTTCCTTTGGAGCTAATATCATTCGAGAAGGCGGCTTCATGCCGACTTGCAAGGTAAAATATACAACACACAATAACCAATCACTCAAACCAACACAATGAATTGCAACACATAACAACTTCATATACACCACACACTACACCATCACACGATCAGAAGTTACACCGTATTCTTCAACACATGATTGTTTGCAATTAAAGATACAAGGACAAATATATCATTTACATGGTTCAATGGTGCCAACACCAGATGAACCGCATCAATTTCTGCAAATATATTTCATTTCGTCGATGGTTGATCACCTGAATGTGCCGTGCAATATACAGGGAACACAACAGTTAAAGAGACGAATTATTGAACAGTTGCAAGCATTTTTTCACGCTAATAATGCTGTGGTTAATATGTTCAAAACAGCATTGGAACGAATGCCATCGGATACGCACAAATTTGTCATAAGAGCGGATTGTACCCCAACAGGTGAACATGTGAGAAGATTCAATGCACCCACCGTTAATGATGTTGCTGCAATTATTGTTGGCGATCCAACTAATTCGCGAGACATTGTCGTTCAGCGAAGAAGCAATATCATGCATCGTGTAAACGAGACACATCGTTTGTACGATTCGTTACAATATCCAATTATGTATTGGCAAGGGCAAGACGGTTACGACACCACGTTGAAGATGGTCGATCTAATTACAGGTACAATATTCAAACACTAATTATTGCTATTATTGGTTTCCATTAACAATTCATTTAATTTTACATTTTCAGGCGTATTAAAGAATAAAAATCTAAGCGCAATGAATTACTATGCGTACCGTATGATGATTCGTACACATGAGGAGAATGCCATTCTGAAGTGCCGTCGGCTATTCCAGCAATTCGCTGTCGACATGTATGTCAACGTTGAGACTGAACGTTTAGCGTTCATCCGATACAATCAGGCAAAGCTACGATCTGAGGACTATATACACTTGCGTGATGCTATTCATTCAGATGGTGATGTTCAGAATATTGGCGACATTGCAACGGTACTCGACTTTCTGTAAAAAGACTTATGCCGAATTTGATTGAGGCAACCATTATTAATGGAAAGTACGCAGGTGAAAGTGTATGTGTTCCTCGAATACCAATGATTCCGACTGATCTTCCGTTTGACTTCAAAGTATTTACTTTGGATTTACTTTCATTTACTTCATTTTTGTAATCAAAATAAATTCATTACTGTTGTGAAATTAAATAAAATTTGGTGGCGAAACGGAGTTCGCCGGGTTTGCTAGTCTTAATATATATAAATCTCGTGTTACAATATTTACCATAGCAGCGCCATCTATTGATTACTTACTCAACCCAGTCGACAGGTATCGACATCTGTTAGAATCATTTGGAGTTAACAGATAATTGTGACTGTCAAACAATAACAGACAAATAATTAGCATTAAATTAAAATTAAGACTATAATTTGAGATTTAAACTATCCTATCTCTCAAGTTGGATCGAACTGCACATGGTGTGCGAATTTTATTATAATCGGTTAAGTGGTTTAGGAGTCCATTGAGGACAAACATTGTGACACGAGATTTATATATATTAAGATTATAATAATAATGTTTGTTTTAATTAATATAGTTTTTAATAATAATACTTTCCTTTTTTGCCAGCTCTGTAAATCTTTTAACACGCGGCAAAGAACACAACTGCACGCAAATGTATGTATGTACATATTAATGTTGATCTTCTTACTCATTCGACGAAACGTACTAGCGCATAGACAAGATTTTCGAATTTACTTCACGAACGCACTAACACAAAGACAAGATTGCGGAGTTTACTTCACGAACAATTCGCGTCGTTACCTGTAGAGGTAAATTTTTCCAGCTTACAACTGTGCACACAAAAGTTGGCAAGTGTAATGCATAACTTTTACTGTAGCGATAATGCTTACTGTGGCCAGGCTTCATTATGCTGTGCGCCACTGGGTACTTGCCTACTACTTTCTCTCCCAGCCAGCACACCGGATTGTAAAATTGGGATCACCCGTAACTTTGACAGTTTTTAATCTTAAGCTACCAAATTTGGCGGAAGGAGAGTTGGTGACATCCTACAAAAATTTTCATCACAAATTTGGATTTCACGCCCACCCATGCAATCTGCTTTTTATACTCGATACCGAAGGTAAAGAGTATATTGGGTTTGTGCAATGTCCGTCATGGTGTCTGTCCGTCTGTCCGTCTGTATGAACGCAAAACGCAAGACGGTGTTATTAATTTAAGACAATAAAAGCTAGCAGAATAGATATAAAAGACTGTGAAATTGCTAATATGTGCGTTTGTTGTTTAATTGCTTGCCGGGCCGCTTGTCGAGGTTTTTGATATTTTTGATATTTTCTCTTTTTTTGAGTCTGCGGCAAACGACATAGACAAATGCACTACTGAACTACTGAATACACTTTCGGAATTTGTGTGCAATTTTGTGCAATGTGTCATGGTGTTCGTCCGTCTGTCCGTCCGTCTGTCCGTCCGCATATTCGCAACTTTTTTCGACAGCCTTCAAGTTAGAGACTTTCTACATAATTGAATCTAAAGCATAGTAAAATAAAGTGTCAATATTGGAGTTCTACGATAACTAGGGGGCTGGCAAATCGATAAACTCGATAACTCAAAAACGATAAGCCCAGCTATTTCACACGCCCTTACAGTTAGAACTACAAATATTGGGGAGAAGATAGTTATTAACAACCCCCAAAATATTGCAATCAAAGATTTGGAGCCAGGCCCAGCCTTTCCGCCCACAGCCCCCCACTGTTAATAAACAGAAATGCCTTTATATTCTACAGCTTTTGAGCTAGAGCCACCAAACTTAATGCCATGAAAGGTGTTGACGACCACCAAAAAATTTGTATGCCGCCCCCCCTCCAAACCGCCCCCAGCCCCCCTCTCCAATATTTTACTAACTAGAGTCTCCAAATTTTGTAGGAGGAAAGCAATTGACATCATACACAAATCTTTCCATACCTTGAACTAACTTAGAGCTAGAGTCACCAAATTTGATAGGAAGATAGCTTTTTGGCATCATCATCTGCGTCAGACAATATTTGTGCCGTATCCGCACCCTATTGCAATCAGGTCTATATCTGTTTTATTACTGGTATCGGGTATACCGGAGTCGGTTGCGTCCAACTGAAACGTTTCTACTTGTTTTGAACTGCAGGTGGGCTGAGGCGAAATGGGTGACCCCAAAACTTTTGATGGAGTTTAGTGGGGGCTGTTAGTCACAATCTTTTCACCAAATTTGGTTGGTCAATGACGGACATTGCACAAATCCAATATACTTTGCACCTTCGGTATCGAGTATAACTATAAATAAAATTAAAACGAGTAAAACAATAAATGTATTATGCCTTTCAAAAAATATAAAAAGCAACGTTGGAAAAACGTTTCGGTTGCTGAGGAGCATGTTGTTGATGTTCTTGTGGAGTCAAGTTAAAATCTTTTTTGGGTTTTGCGGTCGTTAACAGCTATTTTCCTACCTAATTCGGTGACTCAATCTCAAACACTTTGGAAAATACAAGCTTTACCGTTTTAAGCGAAGCGTTGGGGCGGTTGGGGGCGGCTAGGCCAGTATTGATAGGCGTGGCATCCAAAATGTTTATGAACTTGTTTGGGGGTCGTTATCACCCAGCCCCCAGCATTTTGAAATCAGGAACGCCTATATCTTCCACATCTTTTGAGCTGTGGTCACCCAATTTGGTGCCAAGAATGATGATGAAGAAACCCAGAAAACTCTCAGCCCCCTTTCTCCATACTTTACTTAAATCAGTCGTTTTCTAATTTTCAACCGATGTCATCTTTAAATTACATTGTTTCAAATCAAACAAACCAAAATTTCGAGTTGAAAATATAAAAATTACACTTACATTTTTACACTTACACTTTTTGAGCTAGAGTCACCAAAGTTGGTTCCAAATTAGGTGATGACGATTCCCATAAAACTGCATAAAAACTTTGGATGCCACGCCTATCCATTCTGCCACGTTTCCCAGCCCACTGTATTTTGAAAGCAGAATCGCCCATATCTTCCACTGCTTATGAACTAGAGCCGCCAAATTTGTAGCCAAGATTTGTGATGAAGAAACCCACAAAATTTGGATGTCGCCATCCACCCATACCGCACCCCTTCCTTCTTATTTTACTAACTTGAAGCTAGAGTCACTATATTTGGTAGGAGTATAGCAATTGATCCCCAAAGATCTGCTGCAAAAATTTAGATGCCACACTCCCATACCACCCACAGCCCTCGCCCGCACCTTTTACAAACTTTAATCTAGAGTCTCTAAATTTGATAGGAGGATAGCAATTGAATAAAAACTTGGGATGCCACGCCCCCGTTCCCCACCTGTAAGGTTCCAAATTTTTGAGGGAAGATAGCTTTTTGGCACCCCCATCTGCGTCAGACAATCTTTGAGGCAGCGTACCCCCTGCCGTATCCGCATACCATTGCAATCAGGACTCTTTCTATCGGTTTTATTACTTGTATCGAGTGGGCCGCAGTTGGTTGCGTCCGACTGCAATGTTTCTACTTGTTTAGGTTTGGGTTTGTGCAATGTCGGTCATGGTGTCCGTCACAACTATTATCCACACTCTTCAAGCTAGAGACTTGAAACTTTGCAAGTGTCTTTATCTATGGCATAGTAAATTAAAGTGTCAAGATTGGAGTTCTACGATAACTGGGGGGCTGGCAAATTGATAAATTCAATTACTCAAAGTCGATAAATCCACCTAATTCGCACGCCCTTACAGTTAGAATTACCAAATTTTAAAGCGACATTTAATATATTTTCCTTCTCAGATTTCAAGATAGGTTGGTTTAATCTTTGTAAATTTGTTCTTAAATGTCCTTCACTGTGGTTCTTATGAGATCCGGCAATTCCTTTGCAAACTGAAACGTTAAGTAAGGAAACATCAGATTTAAGCCGCAATGGATCAACAGATGCCATTACCATATTTCCGTCCGACATTGTAGTCATCGGAAGATTTCCGGTTCAAGAACAGTTTCTCAGGAAGTACTTCTACCACATCTTCAGCCAGACTCTCCAATAACAAAAATAGAGGGACAAAAACAGGCAGATGAAAATTTTGCACTAGGTAAAGGCATAATCAAAGTATTTATGATACCACGCCTATCCATGCAGCCCTAGCTGCCCCAACGCTTCGCTAAAAACGATAATGCGTGTATCTTCAATAGTGTTGCCTCTTTTGATTTTTTCCCTTTGTTTGTTTGACGTGTTTTCATCATTCATGAAAATTGGGCATGAAAAAGTTGACGTTGTGTTTGTAAATGCACCTACGACATTCCCGTCAACCATCTTCAGATGGAACTTGTAACTACATTCAATATATTTTCCTTCTCTGATTTCGAGATATGTTGGTTTAATATTTGTTCTTGAGTGTCCTTCACTGTGGTCCTTATGAGTTCCGACACTTCCCTTGCAAACTGACACATTATTGGTCGGCAATAATGTACGGATGACGGTCGGTGATACTTCCAGTGTAAGGGAACATCATATTTAAGCCGCAAGGGAACAACAGAAGCCATAAACATATTTTCGTCCGATATTGTAGCGAAGATTTCCGTTTATTATAGGCATTTTGTCTTTCGCAGCCCCATTTACTGATCAATGACAGTTTCTCAGGAAGACCTTCAGCCACATCTTCAGCCAGACTCTCCAACAGCCGTTTTGTTGTTTGGTCCATTAGATCCTGCATATTGGCTTTCGCAAAGACTTCAGTGAACTCCGTACGCAGAGGTCGTGAATTTATTTTTGCTTCTGAAATTTTGTTTTAGAATTAGAAATTTCTCTTTAGAAAACTGTAAGTCAATCAACAAAGCCAAAGTTTCTTCGGAACCATACTTATTAAGGTTTGTGTTAAGGGGCGTGGGAGTGCTTTTTCATCATCAGTTGTTTATTTAACAGACAGCGCTTGCGATAAATGTTCCGTGGTTAAATCAGTTGTTGAATTAGCCAGTTCCCTCTTTCTCGTAAAAATTAACACTCCTCTTTGCTTTTAGTTGGTCTTCCTCTTGCTCGTTCGGTTGATGTACTGTGTTCATCTTCTCTCAATGTATCCAGGATGGTATCATCATAAAGCCAGTCCTGGTACTTGGAGTTGAAACTTTCAGTCGTTCTTTTTGCTTTTATCCATCTCGAGTTTGATCTGGCAAACGTCATGTAAAGTTTATTTATTTTGTTTTCGCTTCTCTATATATTGAAATTGTTTGCTGTGGTTGACTTCTTAAACAGGTCAAAAAACTTAAAATTTACCTATTACCTCTTTACATTTGGGCTTAGGTCAACCTATGAAAATTGAACACTACGCTCGTGTAAGATTCGTGACTACATGTGTGGGATGTGTAACTACTTGTACGCAAACGCTATTTCTGTATTTGGTACGTACCTGGTAGTTTATTTCTGTATCATATAACTGCACCTGATTTTAAGGAACACGATTTGACAAAGGATCTCAAACATTACAGAATTCAAATTAAAAATCATGTATCTTAACAATAACGAAGGAAACAATAAGAAAAAGAATGGCTTTTCACGGTTAAATGTCATAAATAGCCCAGAACAGAACGCAACAAATTTTTCGAACTATGTCTTGTTTCACTATTTCGCCTCAAAAATCAAGTTGAAAAGAAGCAGTCGGACACAACCGACTGGTATGCTTGATACAAGTAATAAAACCAATAAAAAGAGACCTGATTACAATGGGGAGCTGTTACGGCAGGAGTGTACGCTGCCTCAAAAATTGTCTGATGAATGAAATTTGGTGACTCTAGGTCAAAGTTTGTTAAAGGTGGGAAAGGGAGAATGGGGGCGGTATGGGGGCGTGGCATTTTAAGTTCTTATGCACGCTTTTATGGGATGGCAATTGCTATCCTCCTAAAAAATTTGGTGACTAGCAAAAAGTTTGTTTAATGATTGAAAGGGGTGCTGGGGGTGTTATCGGGGCGTAGCATCCAAAGTTTTTGACGTAGAATACGTCTCACTTTTCGGTAATGATGTGCTATTCAAACAAGTTGTTCAAATATGATTGCTTCACAAAATCGCTTATTGCTCATGAACTAATGAATAGATTTTTCTCAAATTGATTTCATTTTAAAGTCAAGGCTTCAAACTTCATTTTAAAATATATCTTTATATATATATATATGTATATGTAAACTAGCTATACCGGTGCGCTTTGCTGCCCCACAAACACATATCCGACTGATATTGTCCGTTCTCAACGTTCATGGGACCGATGACAACTAATGCATCTTCAGTGTAATTATTTTCCGGTGTATAATGGAATGCAATGCGTTCGTATGGTACGAAAACATTTCGACGATTTCGTGCAATTCGTCCAAGATCAACTATATTTCGATCTTGATGGGCTTCTGGTGTTTCGGCTGCACGTGTTTCAATCATCCTTTTGCGCATACTTTCAATCCGAGCCACATTTTGTTCACGGGTTTCATTGGCGCGTTTACGTTGAGCGCGGCGTCGTTCAATGTTTAAACGATCATTTCGCTGCTCATTAGTTTGACTTAAACGTGCCTGCTCTGTTTGCAATTGATTTCTTTCATTTCGTTGTAATCGTTGCTGTTCACTTTCATTTGCACGTGCAACTGCCCCTCTAACTGATGCGCGAGTGTTTCGACCAATGGTCTGCCGCTTTGGAGGCATATTTCAGTTTTAAAATTGAGAAAAATCAAAATTGTAAAATATTTTTCATAATTGTTATTCATTTTGTTTTTCACATTAAGCAATTGTATATTTCACATGTTGCAGCACGCTTAATGTCATTGTTTTGTTGTTTTACTCACAATGTGTTGCAGTTTTATTTTTAATCGATGTAATTGATAATCGATATTTAATACAAAAATACACATACACATTGAAATATATGATCGGTTGTGCACAGCACAGCACCGACAACAATCCACACGCAGACAAAAATCAAATTCACAGCAAAAAATTGTATTTCACCATAATTAAAAATGAGTACCGTTACTGGACAGCGTCTCTGTAACAACGGTTGTTGTATGGAATTGAAAGACACAAAATTTATAAACAACCACAACGTCTAGTAAACGAATACCGTTTTGGATAAGAATCGAATATTCTTATTTGAATACCGTTTTGGATAAGAATCGAATATTCAAATAAGACTCAATACATTTATATACACAGTCGGTGCACGCTACACAGCTCCGTTGTTGTAGAGAGAAACGAAGATCGAATCTTATATATGTATAAAAATCAATTTCTGTTTATTTGTGTATGTTTTATAGAATCGAAAACTAAACAACCGATTGACTCCAAATTTTACAGAAACATCACAGACACCGAGACAAACATATCCTGAAATATTTGGAGTCAATCGGTTGTTTAGTTTTCGAGTCTATAAAACATACACAAATAAACAGAAATTGATTTTTATATATAATGCCATGTTCACACTATGAAAAGTAAATCACGTCAGTACGATAATCTACTTGCGATAAACTTATGCGTTCACACATCAAACAGCTGTTTCGCACAAGATTAAGTTTGACAGCTGTTTGTTTACATTTATAAATCAAGCAAACTGAATAGCAAACAGCAGAAAAAATCTAAATTAAAGAAAAGTGAATAAAGATGGCGCCAAATGATATTCAAATTATATTTTATATGATAAGAATTTTTGATATGGCAAAAATAATGGACGATCTGCTCAAAACATCAAGAGCACACATAAGTATTGCGCAAATGCAATATAAAATGCACCTCGAGTTGCGTGCAGCCATATGTGAGGGATTTGTGCGATTTTTTTCTGGCAGATCGCAGATGTTGCAATCTGCTCTGCCATATCTCTATGAGACAAATTTCTGCCCCATCGCACCAATTAACTCTTTTTTTTTTGCTGCCATTACCTTTTTGTTCTTTTTTGTGACAGATAACAGCTGTTCGCATATGATTACTTCTAGCAAATTTAAGTTTTTTCATAGCAATCAGCTTTGAAATATGCAAAAACAGCGCCATCTGTGGTTATTGTTAAACAAACACAGGGTTGCACTCCAATAAACATCATGATTAAAAGCTAAACACGTCAGTGAAGTGATTACGTTTGACAGTTCTTGTATGAGTTAAACGCGCGTTTACAAGATGATTAGCGCTTAAATCACGTCAACGACGCTAATCACGTGATTAACTGGTATATCAGAACATGGCATAAGATGGAGTGATTACGTTTAATATTAAAAAAATGAGACCAAGAACATGCAAAATTTTGCTTTATTTTGAAGACTTTAAATTGCTCTAGCAATCTCAATAATCCATCAATGACTCTGATTTTTTGGAAATTAAGTTGAGATGATGTAAACAAACATTCCCACATTCAAATTTTTAATACTTTTGCCATTTATATAATTTTAACAGGCAAAAAATCAGAGCAAAAATCACTAAGTTTTTTCAATTGCAAATTGCTCAAAAAATCAATAATGAAACCGATTTAACTTTTTTTTTAATATAAAAAATTGATTTCCTTTCGTTGATATATTTGCGGTCATGACTGATAGCTTTTAAATGTTTCATTAAGATATTCCGGCATTTTTAAATTTTCACCCACAAATTCTTCCGTGCCAGGGGTCTAAATGAACAAGTTCAGCTTCAGCGTCAGTTCCAAACCAAAATTATATCACAATAAAATATGTACATTTGTCTGTCCGAAATTAAAATTAATAATAAAAAATAATGTATTCCTGGCTCTGTTTATTTTCATCCAAATGTATCCCGTGGCTCCAAAACTTTGATGCAGTTTGTTTCGGGTAGTTAGCAGTTATCTTCCTACCAAATTTGGTGACTCTAGCTTTAACACTGTGAAAGATACACGCATTATCGTTTTTAGCGAAGCGTTGGGGCGGTTGGGGGCGGCGAGGGCATTATAGATGGGCTGGGATCCAAAGTTTTAATGAATTTGTTTGGGGGTCGTCATCACCTATCTTGGCCCCAAATTTGGTCGTTTGGCTCAAAAACTGTGGAAGATATTGGCATCACTGTTATTCAACTGCGGTTGGAATTTTGTCGGTATGGGTAGGCGTGGCTCCAAAAATGAAAGAATTTTTTTGGGGGTCGTTATCAGTTATCTTATCACCAAATTTGGCTTGGGCAGTATGGATGGGCTAGGCATCCAAAGCTTTTTATGAATTTGTTTGGGGGTCCTCATCGCTTATCTTGGAACCAAATTTGGTGGCTCTAGCTCAAAAACGGGGGAAGATATTGGCGTTTCTGTCCTTTAACCTCGGGGGGCTGTGGGGCGGAATGGGTGGGCGTGGCTCCAAAAATTTAGATGCATTATTTTTGGCGTTATTTATCAATATATTCTCCCGAATTGTGGTAGATTTAGCTGTTAGTGCGTGCGAAATAGGAAGGTTTATCGATTTTGAGTTATATCATATCATATCTTCCACTGCTTATGAACTAGAGCCGCCAAATTTGTAGCCAAGATTTGTGATGAAGAAACCCACAAAATTTGGATGTCGCCATCCACCCATACCGCACCCCTTCCTTCTTATTTTACTAACTTGAAGCTAGAGTCACTATATTTGGTAGGAGTATAGCAATTGATCCCCAAAGATCTGCTGCAAAAATTTAGATGCCACACTCCCATACCACCCACAGCCCTCGCCCGCACCTTTTACAAACTTTAATCTAGAGTCTCTAAATTTGATAGGAGGATAGCAATTGAATAAAAACTTGGGATGCCACGCCCCCGTTCCCCACCTGTAAGGTTCCAAATTTTTGAGGGAAGATAGCTTTTTGGCACCCCCATCTGCGTCAGACAATCTTTGAGGCAGCGTACCCCCTGCCGTATCCGCATACCATTGCAATCAGGACTCTTTCTATCGGTTTTATTACTTGTATCGAGTGGGCCGCAGTTGGTTGCGTCCGACTGCAATGTTTCTACTTGTTTAGGTTTGGGTTTGTGCAATGTCGGTCATGGTGTCCGTCACAACTATTATCCACACTCTTCAAGCTAGAGACTTGAAACTTTGCAAGTGTCTTTATCTATGGCATAGTAAATTAAAGTGTCAAGATTGGAGTTCTACGATAACTGGGGGGCAAATTGATAAATTCAATTACTCAAAGTCGATAAATCCACCTAATTCGCACGCCCTTACAGTTAGAATTACCAAATTTTAAAGCGACATTTAATATATTTTCCTTCTCAGATTTCAAGATAGGTTGGTTTAATCTTTGTAAATTTGTTCTTAAATGTCCTTCACTGTGGTTCTTATGAGATCCGGCAATTCCTTTGCAAACTGAAACGTTAAGTAAGGAAACATCAGATTTAAGCCGCAATGGATCAACAGATGCCATTACCAT
This sequence comes from Scaptomyza polygonia, assembly GCA_035044585.1. Taxonomy (NCBI): domain Eukaryota; kingdom Metazoa; phylum Arthropoda; class Insecta; order Diptera; family Drosophilidae; genus Scaptomyza; species Scaptomyza polygonia. Next base: position 87,457 of record JAWNNU010002293.1, read on the forward strand.
ATTTCCGTCCGACATTGTAGTCATCGGAAGATTTCCGGTTCAAGAACAGTTTCTCAGGAAGAGCTTCTACCACATCTTCAGCCAGACTCTCCAATAACAAAAATAGAGGGACAAAAACAGGCAGATGAAAATTTTGCACTAGGTAAAGGCATAATCAAAGTATTTATGATACCACGCCTATCCATGCAGCCCTAGCTGCCCCAACGCTTCGCTAAAAACGATAATGCGTGTATCTTCAATAGTGTTGCCTCTTTTGATTTTTTCCCTTTGTTTGTTTGACGTGTTTTCATCATTCATGAAAATTGGGCATGAAAAAGTTGACGTTGTGTTTGTAAATGCACCTACGACATTCCCGTCAACCATCTTCAGATGGAACTTGTAACTACATTCAATATATTTTCCTTCTCTGATTTCGAGATATGTTGGTTTAATATTTGTTCTTGAGTGTCCTTCACTGTGGTCCTTATGAGTTCCGACACTTCCCTTGCAAACTGACACATTATTGGTCGGCAATAATGTACGGATGACGGTCGGTGATACTTCCAGTGTAAGGGAACATCATATTTAAGCCGCAAGGGAACAACAGAAGCCATAAACATATTTTCGTCCGATATTGTAGCGAAGATTTCCGTTTATTATAGGCATTTTGTCTTTCGCAGCCCCATTTACTGATCAATGACAGTTTCTCAGGAAGACCTTCAGCCACATCTTCAGCCAGACTCTCCAACAGCCGTTTTGTTGTTTGGTCCATTAGATCCTGCATATTGGCTTTCGCAAAGACTTCAGTGAACTCCGTACGCAGAGGTCGTGAATTTATTTTTGCTTCTGAAATTTTGTTTTAGAATTAGAAATTTCTCTTTAGAAAACTGTAAGTCAATCAACAAAGCCAAAGTTTCTTCGGAACCATACTTATTAAGGTTTGTGTTAAGGGGCGTGGGAGTGCTTTTTCATCATCAGTTGTTTATTTAACAGACAGCGCTTGCGATAAATGTTCCGTGGTTAAATCAGTTGTTGAATTAGCCAGTTCCCTCTTTCTCGTAAAAATTAACACTCCTCTTTGCTTTTAGTTGGTCTTCCTCTTGCTCGTTCGGTTGATGTACTGTGTTCATCTTCTCTCAATGTATCCAGGATGGTATCATCATAAAGCCAGTCCTGGTACTTGGAGTTGAAACTTTCAGTCGTTCTTTTTGCTTTTATCCATCTCGAGTTTGATCTGGCAAACGTCATGTAAAGTTTATTTATTTTGTTTTCGCTTCTCTATATATTGAAATTGTTTGCTGTGGTTGACTTCTTAAACAGGTCAAAAAACTTAAAATTTACCTATTACCTCTTTACATTTGGGCTTAGGTCAACCTATGAAAATTGAACACTACGCTCGTGTAAGATTCGTGACTACATGTGTGGGATGTGTAACTACTTGTACGCAAACGCTATTTCTGTATTTGGTACGTACCTGGTAGTTTATTTCTGTATCATATAACTGCACCTGATTTTAAGGAACACGATTTGACAAAGGATCTCAAACATTACAGAATTCAAATTAAAAATCATGTATCTTAACAATAACGAAGGAAACAATAAGAAAAAGAATGGCTTTTCACGGTTAAATGTCATAAATAGCCCAGAACAGAACGCAACAAATTTTTCGAATCAAGTTGAAAAGAAGCAGTCGGACACAACCGACTGGTATGCTTGATACAAGTAATAAAACCAATAAAAAGAGACCTGATTACAATGGGGAGCTGTTACGGCAGGAGTGTACGCTGCCTCAAAAATTGTCTGATGAATGAAATTTGGTGACTCTAGGTCAAAGTTTGTTAAAGGTGGGAAAGGGAGAATGGGGGCGGTATGGGGGCGTGGCATTTTAAGTTCTTATGCACGCTTTTATGGGATGGCAATTGCTATCCTCCTAAAAAATTTGGTGACTAGCAAAAAGTTTGTTTAATGATTGAAAGGGGTGCTGGGGGTGTTATCGGGGCGTAGCATCCAAAGTTTTTGACGTAGAATACGTCTCACTTTTCGGTAATGATGTGCTATTCAAACAAGTTGTTCAAATATGATTGCTTCACAAAATCGCTTATTGCTCATGAACTAATGAATAGATTTTTCTCAAATTGATTTCATTTTAAAGTCAAGGCTTCAAACTTCATGTTAAAATATATCTTTATATATATATATATGTATATGTAAACTAGCTATACCGGTGCGCTTTGCTGCCCCACAAACACATATCCGACTGATATTGTCCGTTCTCAACGTTCATGGGACCGATGACAACTAATGCATCTTCAGTGTAATTATTTTCCGGTGTATAATGGAATGCAATGCGTTCGTATCGTACGAAAACATTTCGACGATTTCGTGCAATTCGTCCAAGATCAACTATATTTCGATCTTGATGGGCTTCTGGTGTTTCGGCTGCACGTGTTTCAATCATCCTTTTGCGCATACTTTCAATCCGAGCCACATTTTGTTCACGGGTTTCATTGGCGCGTTTACGTTGAGCGCGGCGTCGTTCAATGTTTAAACGATCATTTCGCTGCTCATTAGTTTGACTTAAACGTGCCTGCTCTGTTTGCAATTGATTTCTTTCATTTCGTTGTAATCGTTGCTGTTCACTTTCATTTGCACGTGCAACTGCCCCTCTAACTGATGCGCGAGTGTTTCGACCAATGGTCTGCCGCTTTGGAGGCATATTTCAGTTTTAAAATTGAGAAAAATCAAAATTGTAAAATATTTTTCATAATTGTTATTCATTTTGTTTTTCACATTAAGCAATTGTATATTTCACATGTTGCAGCACGCTTAATGTCATTGTTTTGTTGTTTTACTCACAATGTGTTGCAGTTTTATTTTTAATCGATGTAATTGATAATCGATATTTAATACAAAAATACACATACACATTGAAATATATGATCGGTTGTGCACAGCACAGCACCGACAACAATCCACACGCAGACAAAAATCAAATTCACAGCAAAAAATTGTATTTCACCATAATTAAAAATGAGTACCGTTACTGGACAGCGTCTCTGTAACAACGGTTGTTGTATGGAATTGAAAGACACAAAATTTATAAACAACCACAACGTCTAGTAAACGAATACCGTTTTGGATAAGAATCGAATATTCTTATTTGAATACCGTTTTGGATAAGAATCGAATATTCAAATAAGACTCAATACATTTATATACACAGTCGGTGCACGCTACACAGCTCCGTTGTTGTAGAGAGAAACGAAGATCGAATCTTATATATGTATAAAAATCAATTTCTGTTTATTTGTGTATGTTTTATAGAATCGAAAACTAAACAACCGATTGACTCCAAATTTTACAGAAACATCACAGACACCGAGACAAACATATCCTGAAATATTTGGAGTCAATCGGTTGTTTAGTTTTCGAGTCTATAAAACATACACAAATAAACAGAAATTGATTTTTATATATAATGCCATGTTCACACTATGAAAAGTAAATCACGTCAGTACGATAATCTACTTGCGATAAACTTATGCGTTCACACATCAAACAGCTGTTTCGCACAAGATTAAGTTTGACAGCTGTTTGTTTACATTTATAAATCAAGCAAACTGAATAGCAAACAGCAGAAAAAATCTAAATTAAAGAAAAGTGAATAAAGATGGCGCCAAATGATATTCAAATTATATTTTATATGATAAGAATTTTTGATATGGCAAAAATAATGGACGATCTGCTCAAAACATCAAGAGCACACATAAGTATTGCGCAAATGCAATATAAAATGCACCTCGAGTTGCGTGCAGCCATATGTGAGGGATTTGTGCGATTTTTTTCTGGCAGATCGCAGATGTTGCAATCTGCTCTGCCATATCTCTATGAGACAAATTTCTGCCCCATCGCACCAATTAACTCTTTTTTTTTTGCTGCCATTACCTTTTTGTTCTTTTTTGTGACAGATAACAGCTGTTCGCATATGATTACTTCTAGCAAATTTAAGTTTTCTCATAGCAATCAGCTTTGAAATATGCAAAAACAGCGCCATCTGTGGTTATTGTTAAACAAACACAGGGTTGCACTCCAATAAACATCATGATTAAAAGCTAAACACGTCAGTGAAGTGATTACGTTTGACAGTTCTTGTATGAGTTAAACGCGCGTTTACAAGATGATTAGCGCTTAAATCACGTCAACGACGCTAATCACGTGATTAACTGGTATATCAGAACATGGCATAATAAGATGGAGTGATTACGTTTAATATTAAAAAAATGAGACCAAGAACATGCAAAATTTTGCTTTATTTTGAAGACTTTAAATTGCTCTAGCAATCTCAATAATCCATCAATGACTCTGATTTTTTGGAAATTAAGTTGAGATGATGTAAACAAACATTCCCACATTCAAATTTTTAATACTTTTGCCATTTATATAATTTTAACAGGCAAAAAATCAGAGCAAAAATCACTAAGTTTTTTCAATTGCAAATTGCTCAAAAAATCAATAATGAAACCGATTTAACTTTTTTTTTAATATAAAAAATTGATTTCCTTTCGTTGATATATTTGCGGTCATGACTGATAGCTTTTAAATGTTTCATTAAGATATTCCGGCATTTTTAAATTTTCACCCACAAATTCTTCCGTGCCAGGGGTCTAAATGAACAAGTTCAGCTTCAGCGTCAGTTCCAAACCAAAATTATATCACAATAAAATATGTACATTTGTCTGTCCGAAATTAAAATTAATAATAAAAAATAATGTATTCCTGGCTCTGTTTATTTTCATCCAAATGTATCCCGTGGCTCCAAAACTTTGATGCAGTTTGTTTCGGGTAGTTAGCAGTTATCTTCCTACCAAATTTGGTGACTCTAGCTTTAACACTGTGAAAGATACACGCATTATCGTTTTTAGCGAAGCGTTGGGGCGGTTGGGGGCGGCGAGGGCATTATAGATGGCTGGGATCCAAAGTTTTAATGAATTTGTTTGGGGGTCGTCATCACCTATCTTGGCCCCAAATTTGGTCGTTTGGCTCAAAAACTGTGGAAGATATTGGCATCACTGTTATTCAACTGCGGTTGGAATTTTGTCGGTATGGGTAGGCGTGGCTCCAAAAATGAAAGAATTTTTTTGGGGGTCGTTATCAGTTATCTTATCACCAAATTTGGCTTGGGCAGTATGGATGGGCTAGGCATCCAAAGCTTTTTATGAATTTGTTTGGGGGTCCTCATCGCTTATCTTGGAACCAAATTTGGTGGCTCTAGCTCAAAAACGGGGGAAGATATTGGCGTTTCTGTCCTTTAACCTCGGGGGGCTGTGGGGCGGAATGGGTGGGCGTGGCTCCAAAAATTTAGATGCATTATTTTTGGCGTTATTTATCAATATATTCTCCCGAATTGTGGTAGATTTAGCTGTTAGTGCGTGCGAAATAGGAAGGTTTATCGATTTTGAGTTATCGAATTTATCATTTTGCCAGCCCCCCAGTTAGACGATAAATGATGACGACCCCCAAACAAATTCATAAAAAATTTGGATGCCACGCCTATCCAAACTGTCCTGGCCGCCGCCAACCACCCCCTAAAAAAGGGAACGCGTGGATTTTTATACCCTTAACCCATAAAATGGGTAAATCAGGGTATAATGGTTTTGTGCAAAAGTATGTAACAGGCAGAAGGAAGCATCTCCGACCCCATAAAGTATATATATTCTTGATCAGTATCAATAGCCGAGTCGATATGGCCATGTCCGTCTGTCCGTCCGTCTGTCCGTCTGTATGAACGCGTAGATCTCAGAGACTACAAGAGCTAGAGACTTCAGATTTTGAATATAAGTTCTCCTATACCATAAGCAGAACAAGTTTGCTTCAAATTATCGATAACTACTCTGGTTTTCGATATACACATGGAATCGATAACAAAAAACTTTCGAATAATGGGTAACGATAGACCTTTTCTCAAAATTTCGTCCAAATCGGTTAAGAAACACCAGAGATATCGTAAAGTTAAGTCAGTTATGAGTTTTGTTTAAAGTGATAATTATTTGAAGCATACTTTTAGGATGCAAGGACTGCAACTGGGTTCAGGGTATCTTCTGGTCGGGCTATCCCGACTAGAGCCTTCTTACTTGTTTAAAGTAATTTATTGAGCTAAAGTCGCCAAACTCCTAAATCTTCCACAGCTTTTGAGCTAGAGCCACCAAATTTTGTGCCAAGATTGGTGACTAAGAAACCCGCAAAATTTGCGTGTTGCCACCCATTCAGTCCCCCGCTACCCTTTCCACTTATTTTACTAACTTTGAGCTACAGTCGCCAAATTTGGTAGGCGAATAGAAATTTACATCATACACATATCTGCAGCAAAAAATTGAATCCCACCATCTCCCCCCTCCATTCTGCACCGAGCCCTTTTTCCACATCTTTTACAAATTTTAAACTAGAGTCACCAATTTTGTCAGCAAGATGGCTTCTGGCATCCCCTTCTACATCAGAAAATTCTTTAAGGCAGCGTACACCTCTGCCGAATCCGTGCCCCAGTTCAATCAGATTTTACTGGTATCGACTTTACCGCTGTCGGTTGCGTCCTACTGCAACGTTTCTTCTTGGCTTCTGTTCGTCTGTATGATCACAACTTTTTTCCTAACCCTTCCAGGTAGAGACTACCGCCCCTAGCTTCCCTTTCCCTACTTTTTACTATTTTTCAGCTTGAGTCACCAAACTTGGTAGGAGGATAATAATTGACATTCCACAGAGATCTGCATAAAAGCTTTGGTTTCTACGTGATTGGGCTTGTGCAATGTAAGTCATGGTGGTTGTCCGTCCGCATTTTTTTCTACATCCTTCAAGCTAGAGTCTTGAAACTTTGCAAATGTCTGAGTCTCTGGCATAGTCAATTAAATTGTCAAGATTGGGGCTCTCCGATAACTGAGAGGCTGGCAAATTGATAATTTCGATATTTAAAAATCTATCAATTTGGGGAGAAGATGGCAACTAACAACTCCCAAAAAAACTACATCAAAATTTTATAGCCACGCGTACCAAATTTAGTAAAAGAATAACTGTTAACGACCTTCACAAAACTGCATCAAAGTTTTGGAACCACGCTCTGCCGTTCCCCAGCACAATGAATTTTGAAACCAAAAATGCCTATATCTTCCACATCTTTTGAGCTAAAGCCACAAAATGTAATGCCAAGATTGGTGACGAGATGCCACAAAAAGTTGGATGCCACCCCCACCCATACCGCCCCCGGCCCCTTTCCCCCACCTTTGACAAACTTTAAGCTAGAGTCACAAAATGTTGTAGGAGGATAGCAGTTGACGACCCTTTAAGATCTGAGGCTAAAGTTTAGATGCCGCGCAAAATCGTACCACCCTCTTTCACAAACTTTATGCTAAAATCACTAAATTCGGTAGGAAGATAGCAATTGACATCCCACAAATATCTGCATTAAAACTTTGGACGACACACCCCTCATACCACCGCTTTTCTCGACCTACGAACAAATTTAGAGTGCTGTCGTGGACCGACTAAAAAATTTCATACACATATTCATCTGAGTATGATTGTATTGGTGTAGCGGCAGAGAATAACTGTAAAATGCAAATTTTAGAGTTTTGCCTTAATCTGCTTGATACAGTCCAAGTTGGAAGGGTAGTATAAACTTAATATGAACTTTGTCCAATTGAATAGCAAAACTTTAGATTCTTAAATATAATATTAATTCTACATGTTTGTTTATATTCTAGCATTGTTTATGGTTTATATTCTAGCAAAAAAAAAATATATATATTACAATCATATATTAGAGTTTTCATTGACAATCATTGAATATTGGTTCAAGGGGTATTTATACTCGATTCTGTAGGTAAAGAGTATATTGGGTTTGTGCAATGTCCGTCATGGTGTCTGTCCGTCTGTATAAACGCAACTTTTTTCCACACCCTTACAGCTAGAGACTTGAAACTTTACAAATGTCCTTATCTATGGCATAGTAAATTAAAGTGTTAAGATTGGAGTTCTACGATTACTAGGGGGCTGGCAAATCGATAAACTCGATAACGCAAAATCGATAGATCCAGCTATTTCGCAAGCCTTTACAGCTAGAACAACCAAATTTGGGGAGAAAATAGCTATTTACAATTCACAAAAAACTACACCCATTACGCCCCCCACCCCCACCCCCCCGCAGAATAACACTAAAAATGTCCATATCTTCTACAGTTTTTGAGCTAGAGCCATCAAGTTTGGTGCCAAGATAGGTGTTGACGATCCCCAACCCAATTCATAAAAACTTTGGATGCCACGCCCATCTATACTGCCCTATCCGCCCTCAACCACCCCAACGATTCGCTAAAAACGGTAGTGCGTGTATCTTCCATAGTGTTTGAGCTAGAGTCACAAAATTTCGTAGGTAGATAACTGGTAACGACCCCCCAAAAACTGCATCAAAGTTTTGGAGCCCCACCCACCCATTCCGCCCCCAGCCACCTCGCAGTTTAAAAACAGAAATGCTTATATCTTTTACAGTTTTTGAGTTACAGCCACCAAATTTTGTGCCAAAATAGGTGATTATAGCCTCAAATAAATGCATAAAAACTTTGGATGCCACGAAAATCCATACTGCCCAAGCTGCCCCAAACCGCCCCAATGCTTCACTAAAAACGGGAATGCGTGTATTTTCAAAAGCGTTAAAGCTAGAGTCACCAAATTTGGTGGGAAGATAGCTAATAACAATCCCCAAAAAACTGTATGAAAGTTTTGGAGCCACGCCCCCCCGTTCCCGAGCCCCCTGCAATTTGAAATCAAAAACGCCTATATTTTCCACATTTTTTGAGCTAGAGCCGCCAAATTTGGTGCCAAGAAAGATGATGAAGAAACCCAAAAAATGTGGATGGCGCCCTCACCCATACCGCCCCGCACTCCTACCACCATATTCTACTAACTTTGAGCTAGAGTCACCAAATTTGGTATGAGGATAGCAATTAACATCATAAATAGATCTGCAGCAAAACTTTGACTTAACTTTACGATATCTCTGGTGTTTCTTAACCGATTAGGACGAAATTTTGAGAAAAGTTCTATCGTTACCCATTACACCAACCCCCATTTTTACATTTTTCCAAATTCGATATTTTTTGTTATCGATTCCATGTGTATATCGAAAACAGAGAAGTTATCGATAATTTGAAGCAAACTTGTTCTGCTTATGGTATAGGAGAACTTATATTCAAAATCTGAAGTCTCTAGCTCTTGTAGTCTCTGAGATCTACGCGTTCATACAGACGGACAGACGGACAGACAGACAGACGGACAGACGGACAGACGGACGGACAGACGGATATGGCCATATCGACTCGGCTATTGATACTGATCAAGAACATATATACTTTATGGGGTCGGAGATGCTTCCTTCTGCCTGTTACATACTTTTGCACAAAACCATTATACCCTGATTTACCCATTTTATGGGTAATGACAATGACATTGAATTCGCCCACAATTCACGAAGCAACAAACGGTAGTCCCCCGAGAGAGTAAAATCGCCAGTTTCCAGAGCTGGTAAGTTAGTTGGGAAATCGCTGTTTGCAACCTCTATAAGTATAAAATCTTGTTGGTCAAAGTGCTGTTTAGTGCTCTGTGATGTAAGCTTCAAACATTCCCAGTTGGTCGGGGAAAATTTGAACATGGTTCCCAATGTGCATTAGGGAATCCAATACATAATAATGCAGCACTCCCGAGTTCCAATAACATACATGCATTTTGCTTGCAGTAGATTTTTGGTATTTCACAGTAATATTAGTGTGAGTTGCGATTCTTGTGCTTGCAGATTGTGCCAGTGACTGATATCTTGCGTGCCCAGCAAATCCAGGACGAGAATGAGGTGCTAGAGACGCAACGAACGACGATTCTTCAACGCTTTAAGAGCGCCTCCATTGGCAACCTGGTCAATCTACCTGGTGAGGAGGACAAGAAGTCGATTAAGAATCGCATGCGCTTTAAATGTAAGTACTGATATTGTTCTTAATATTTCCCGTTAATATGATAGCATGAGTTATAGATGGTTAAATTAAAAACATTTAAAAAAAGGTCACGCTTTAATATTACCATGCCATAAGTATCGGATTGTGAAGCTGACAAACTTCCTTATCCTTATGTACGTGGCTACTAAACGTCTACTTTAATCTAAAAGATCAAATTCAAAACGAAACTAAAAATATTGGTTATTTAACTTGACTTATCCTTAGAGATGTCTCAGCTTTAGTTAATTAATGCATATTATCATATTGCTAGTACATTTTTTCTAGTTGCTTTCAAACCAAAAGTTTGGAAAAATTTTTTTTACTTGCTTCATTGACAGGTGACACAATCAAAACAAAAATTTTTTTGGAAAATATACATAAGTTTTTACCCTCGATACCCAAGCCAAAGAGTATTTTAGTTTTTGTGCAATGTCTGCATGCTATGGTGTTTGTCCGTATGTATAAACACACATTTTTTTGACATTTTGTAGGTGATTCCACTAAAAATCCAATTCATCTGACATCCTGTTTTAACAGCTGTCAGTTGCTTGTGTTTCATTTGTGTGTATTTAATTGAAAACAAATATGAGCTCGAAGACAAATAAAATTAGTGAAGACAAAAAAGCTAAAATTATTGCTTTAATTTGTGCGCAAAATGCAAACATGATTTTGCAAATGTTCCAGCTGACAAGTAGCTTAAGCATTGAGACAGACCGACACAAGGTTGAGACACCAGAGATGTGAGGTGCTTCCTCTCCTGCACCATCGTCTTCGGTGCTCTCAAACGCTACTGGGTTGATCGATGTAACGCTCTCCAAGAACCTGTTGAGTCGATCAAAATGTTTCCATTTTGATGGAGCGCCACCAGATGACCCAGTCATTTTTATCTCCATCCTGTTTAAAAAAATTAATAAGTTTTATGTACTTTTCCGCAATAGGCACTATTTACTTACCGAAATTTTCGACACATGTTGTCAATTTTAGTTTTTACTTCCTTGCCTATGTCTTCTTTATACCCGTCTACTTTTATAGCTTCCGCAATTCGCTTATAAATGTGGGAGTTGCGCTGTTGCGATCTCAGTGCGTCCATGTTCTCGTCCCACAACTCAATTAGCAAAGATTATGAGTGCTCTTCCCACTTGATTTGCGTTTTGACTGCTGCAATCTATTAATGATTTAATAATTAGTTATTCAATTCAATATGAATGAAATTGAACTTACCTTTACAATATCCAAAAAATATTTGAACTGAGTTTGATTTCTTGTGTTTTTATTGCACTTGATGACCAGCTGTCTTACCCGAATTGGCATTGTTTAAAGCAAGTATCGTTAGGAAATTTCATAGTATCGACTTTGTTAACGTGTTTTTCAGTGCTCTGTTATGTTAAATCAACAAGAATTCATATAATATATATATATATATATATATATATACATATTATTTGAATTCTTGTTGGTTAAATTCAAACATCGGTTGAATTTCCCAGTTGGTCGAAAACCGACGCAAAATGCAAAACCGACCAACTGGTAAATGCAACCGACCAACGGGGAAAATTTGAACAAGTTAATCATAGTTCATAAGAGAATCTAATACTAACGGATGTAGCATTCCCGAGTTCCAATTATATACGTGCATCCGGCTTGTAGTGGACTCGGGAAACTACAGCCAGAGACTTGAAACTTTGCAAATATATTTTTCTATAGCCAGGACAAATAAAGTGTCAGTATTGTGGTGGTACGCTTACCCAGGGCAGAGATAAAGGTAAATTCGTTCTGAAATTCGATAAATCCATATATTTCCTAATCCCTTCACTTAGAGTTACCAAACTTGGTCTAGCTAGAGCTTCAGAAAATTTGGTATGAAAATACCAGGTAACAACCCAAAAAGATATGTAGCAAAAATTTTGGTGACACGGGCCCAAACTATGCCCCGCGCCGTATGGCGTGTTTCAAAACGGGAATGCGTGCATCTTCCACATTTTTGAGCTATTCACCAAAAATTGGGGCAGTATAGCTGGTGGCATCCCCGGAATATCGACATCAGTCAATCTTTGAACAAAGAGTTCATCCGTTCCGCATCCGTACCCCTTTGCAATCAGACTTCTTGTTACTTGTTATACTCGATACCGAAGGTAAAGAGTATATTGGGTTTGTGCAATGTCCGTCATGGTGTCTGTCCGTCTGTCCGTCTGTAAGTTCGCAACTTTCTTCCACACCCTTCAAGTTAGAGACTTCAAACTTTGCAAACCCCTTTATCTATGGCATAGTAAATTAAAGTGTCAAGATTGGAGTTCTACGATAACTAGGGGGCTGGCAAATCGATAAACTCGATAACGCAAAATCGATAGATACAGCTATTTCGCAAGCCCTTACAGCTAGAACTACCAAATTTGGGGAGAAAATAGCTACTAACAATCCCCAAAAAACTGCATCAAAAATTTTGGAGCCACGCCCACCCATTCCGCCCCCAGCCCCCCCGAAGTTTAACACTAAAAATGCCTATATCTTCTACAGTTTTTGAGCTAGAGCCATCAAATTTGGTGCCAAGATAGGTGTTGACGATCTCCAATCAAATTCATAAAAACTTTGGATGCCACGCCCGTCTATACTGCCCTATCCGCCCTCAACCACCCCAACGCTTCGCTAAAAACGGTAGTGCGTGTATCTTCCATAGTGTTTGAGCTAGAGTCACAAAATTAGGTAGGTAGATAACTGGTAACGATCCCCCAAAAACTGCATCAAAGTTTTGGAGCCCCACCCACCCATTCCGCCCCCAGCACCCCCGCATTTAAAAACAGAAATGCTTATATCTTTTACAGTTTTTGAGTTAGAGCCACCAAATTTTGTGCCAATATAGGTAATTATAACCCCCAAAAAAATTCATAAAAACTTTGGATACCACGCCAATCCATACTGCCCAAGCTGCCCCAAACCGCCCCAATGCTTCAATAAAAACGGGAATGCGTGTATTTTCCAAAGCGTTAAGGCTAGAGTCACCAAATTTGGTAGGAAAATAGCTATTAACGATCGTCAAAAAACTGCATCAAAGTTTTGGAGCCACGCCCCATCGTTCCCCAGCCCCCTGCATTTTGAAATCAAAAACGCCTATATTTTCCACATTTTTTGAGCTAGAGACGCCAAATTTGATGCCAAGATTGGTGATGAAGAAACCCAAAAATTTTGGATGGCGGCCCCCACCCATACCGCCCCCAGCCCCCCCTTCACCATATTCTACTAACTTTGAGCTAGAGTCACCAAATTTGGTATGAGGATAACAATTAACATCATAAATAGATCTACAGCAAAACTTTGGACGCCACGCCCCCCATACCAGCCCCCAGCCCCCCTTCCACCATATTCTACTAACTTTGAGCTAGAGTCACCAAATTTGGTATGAGGATAGCAATTAACATCACAATCAGATCTGCACCAAAACTTTGGACGCCACGCCCCCCCATACCAGCCCCCAGCACCTAGCCCCCCTTCTACCATATTCTACTAACTTTGAGCTAAAGTCTCCAAAATCGGTTTGAGGATAGCTATTGACATGATACATAGATCTGTAGCAAAAATTTTGATGCCACGCCCCCATACCGCCCCAGCCCCTACCTTTAACAAACTTTGAGCTAGAGTCACCAAATTTGGAAGGAAGATAGCTTTTTGGCATCCCCATCTGCACCAGACAATCGTTGAGGCAGCGTACACCCCTGCCGTATCCACACACCATTGCAATCAGCTCCCTTTTAATCTGTTTTACTACTGGTATCGAGTATACCGCAGTCGGGTGCGTCCGACTGCAACGTTTCTACTTGTTTTAAGACAGGTATCGAGTAAACCGCAGTCGGTTACGTTCGACTGCAAAGTTTCCACTTGTTTACTTATGGTCATATGGTCATGTTAACATATGTGCAACAATGGACGCAGGATAAAGTTATATTAATATAACATAACACTTACCAAAATAATTCGAACAGATGCCTATATGGCATATGACAGGTGTAAAAAGTGAGGTACACCCAACTCTCTTTTTACACGGGTTTTAAGTTACACGGTTGAAAAAAAATTTTTTGTAAAAATTTTTTTATCTAGTACGGTTTTGAAATCACTGTTTTGTAATTGTGTTTTTTTTTACAACACTTAGCACCATTGCTGAAATGAACATACATAGTAGTAACTGGGAAATCCCCATATTCGATAACTCTTACCTTCACATTTTGTTCTCATGATATTTACATAAAATATTGCTTAATTAAAGGGTTTAAAGTTTATGAGCTCGCAATATTTTATCAATTGTTCGTGCTATCAATTAGATTCGAATAATTCTGAACTTTATAAGTGAAAAAAGGTATTTTATCTATACATTTTTAGTTAAGCTTTAAAAATAAAATTTTTGCCCTTACTAAAGCTAATAAAATGTCCAAAATTTCAAAGATGCGTAAAAGGCAAGCCATTTCTTTGGAAATAAAATTAAAAATCTTGGACTCTCTGGCAAGCGGTGAAGTTTCAACATCTGTGGGCAAGGATTTTGGCTTAAACGAAGCTTCTATCAGGCCCATTAAGAAAAATGAGAATGAAATTCGGAAATCTGTCATCAGTTCATCAAAACAAAGTTCCAAGCTTCGGCATACATTAGAGATGAAGTGTTAGTAAAAATGGAAAAATGTGTAGTGTTTTGGATTGAGGATTTATTGCAAAAAGAGTACCTGTAGATGGAAATATACACACAAAAAAAAAATAGTAAATCGTATAATTTACACTTAGATTCTAATATTTTTCGGAACGATTTTCCGTTCACACCGTTTTTTTTAAATTCAAATAGTGGAATTTTAAATTACAATTTTAAAGCTAAAATTTTAAATTTAAAATATAAGTAGTAGGGAATTGCCGGTTCTGGGACACTTTAATTACACCCATTAATTTGATTTTTTGACAGGTTAATTACCCCCCGCTGATTTTTTTTTTTGACCCTTATCATAGAGCCGCTC